>PVKH010001457.1:0-30296 GCA_004027955.1 Chaetophractus vellerosus
TGGCCCACAGACCTTATATATTTTTCTTTTTAAAATTTTTACTGGGAGGTCCCTGGAGTCGAACCCAGATCCCTCCATATGGGAGATGGATGCCCAACCACCCAAGCCACATCCACCCCCCTGCTATATCTCTTAAGGTTGACCAAAGATACCCAAAGTAACAGTCTTTTCCTATACAGGATGGTCACATAATAAACCAGGCTTAGTTTATCACCAGCATTCCAAAAACCAGACCTAGGGAGAAAAACTAGTTCTGGGGATACATGCATGGTTTCTAATATAGTGAATGTTTAGCTTATCCTGATTATCACTAAATCAGGACAGCAAGAATATTCGCATCTCCATCATTTTTGAATGCCAGCTTTGTGGATAGAGAACCTTGGCTGCATGTTTTTTCTTTTATTACCTTAACTATGTCATACCACTGCCTTCTTGTGTCCATGGTTTCAGATGAGAAATCAATGCTTACTCTTATTAAGCTTCCCTTGTATGTGGTAATTCTCTTTTCTCTTGCTGCTTTCAGTATTTTCTCTTTGTCTTGAGCATTGGTCAGTTTGAGAAGTATATGTCTTGGAGCAGCCCTGTTTGGATTTATACTGTTTGGGGTGTGCTATGCTTCCTGGACATATACATACATCTCCCTCAATAGGGTTGGGAAGTTTTCAGCAATTATTTCCTCCAACACTCCTGCTGCCCCTTTCCCTTATCTTCTCCCTCTGGGATGCCTATATGCCTATGTTTGGCATTTTGTGTTTTTGTTCAAATCCCTAATGCCCTGCTGGATTTTTCCTGTCTTTTTATCTATATGTTCTACTATCTGTTTAATTTCAGATATACTGTCTTCCACATCGCTAATTGTTTCCTCTGCCTATTCAGAGCTGCTGTTGCATACTTCCAGTGTATTTTTTATTTTTTGGATTGTGCCATTCATCACCATCATATCCGTTATCTTTTTATGTATGTTTCAATTTCTTCAGTATGTTCTCCTAATGTCTTCTTAATATCTTTAATCTCTTCCTTCACTTCATTAAGTTGGTCCATGATAATTCTTTGGACAGCTTTGATTAGTTGCTCGATATTCTGCATCTCTTCCTGGTTTTTGGTTTGTTCATTGGTCTGGACCATGTCTTCCTGTTTCTTAGTATGGTTTGTAATTTTTTTATTGCTGACTGGTCATCTTTTTATCTTGATGAGTTTATTCAGTTCATTAGCTTCTCTCTCTACTCTAGGGTTTTATTTAGTTGCTGTTTTTGTGTGTGTTAAGTTTTCTCTTTGACATTTCATTCCTCTTATTCTGTTTCCTTGATGTTGTCTATGTTCCCTTGAAGGAAAAAGATTCAGGCCAGAGAAAGTGTAAAGAGGTAAGAAAAGGATAATAGTAATAATAATAGTAAAAATTAGAAAATGAACCACATAAGACCTTGGAAAATGAGTATTTAACTCATGTAAGCAGTGTAGAGTAATAGGAATAAAAAAGTGGAGTACCAACAATGAAATGGGAAACCGAATAGAGAAAAATATAGAGAATGAATTAAAAGGCCAGAATGATGAGGAGAGAGGGAAAGAGAAAAGAAAAGACTAAAAGAAAAAAAAGTTTATAAAAGAAAGAAAACAGGATGACGGGATAGAAATAAAAACCAGAAAAATTGAGGACTAAACAAACGGAGGTGGAATATAAGAACAAGAGAAAGCAGAAGATAGAAAGATGAAGGAAGGAAAAGAGATAGCATTGATGGACAAAATCTGTATACACAGAAAAGGCAAGATCAAGGAAGAGGAAACAGCAAACAAGAAACAAGCCAGCAGCACTTAATAAAAAAAGGGGGGGGGGGTAGGGGGAAGAAAGAGGAGAAAAAAAACAGAAAAACAAAAATCCAAACAAACACAAGCAAGCAGTCAAACACAAACTAAGGAAAAACAACCTTCCCTCTTTGGTCCCTGAGTTGTTTCTCAGGCTTCCAATGTTCATCAATTGATTACCCTACAGCCTTCCCTCTGTAGGTTTTGAAGCAGGATTTAGCAAGTAAACTAAGTTGAAATTTTTTTAAAGAGTACTTTTTTTTTTTTTTTGAAAACTAAGAGACCCAAGAGAAATAATATCTATGTTCTCCCTGTCCAAAAGGATCAGCAGGATGTTTGAAGAGCTGGGAATTGAAATAGTGACCTCATATATTCAAGGCGGAAACACCTCCACTGAGCTAAACTTTCTCATTAGGTCTGTTATCTCTTTAGAAAGCTATCCAGTCACTTTCTCTCAGGCAGGTCTGGCTCTTTGCAGTTGGGTGGATTCCCACTGATTAGGAGCCTATCTGTCTCTGCCCCTTTTCTATTCTTATTGCTTTCTCTCCCAGGGTGGCAGGGTGCAATAGCCTGTGTGAGTGGATCCCCCCTCACCTCTCCTGGTCAGGTTGAGGTCCCTTCTGAAATTCAAATGGGATCTTGACGACTGAACACACCACAGATAAATGACTCTCAATCCTCTTCTAGACCACCCTGTCCTCCCAGGGAACCCTAAATAAGCTCTTGGAAGCTTATTAAGTGCTACCTACTGCATGACTCCCTGAGAGGAGTTGAAATTTTGATAGTTTTTAGCACAGGACTAGTCAATTGCCTGACTCCGCCCTCTCACAGGCCAAGTTTCTCTATCCCAGAGTGGTTAGGTAAATCAGGCTGCCTCAGCAGATTTTTCTCTCCCCTCCTCCTGGTGCCACCTCAAGCCAGCTGGTATGTTCTTCAAAGCTCAAAGGGGATCCAGGCAACCAAACCCACAGAAAGGAAACCCCTCTCTACCCTTCACTAGATCCCTCCCGCTCTTGAAGATCACTCCCTCCCTCTGGATGGCCGGTGAGAGTTGGGGCTCACAGCAGCTTTTTGCCTTGAGGGTGGGGCTTTGCCATCATCTGTGGTTTTCAGCCATGGGGCAAGAAACTCACAGTTTTACCTTGAGCAATTTATCTCTTTGTCCAGTTCTCTCCAGATTGATGCCCTGAAGCTTCCTGCTCTGTGCATTCCCAAAACAGCTCATTTAGGCAAGATCTCACCCCTACTCAGGCATTTTTTTTGAGAGAGATGATGAGTGCCTACTTAAACCGATACCATCTTGCTGCTCCCTTTAATTTTCTATCTCCATTACTTTATAGGTAAAGGCATAGGTTTTCTTGTATTTCTAGTGTTTGGCATGCATAATTTGTTTACTAAATAAAGTAGCCATATAATTTGCCTTCCAGACATGATGCTATTAGTCATTACACTGGGACAACAGTTGAAAACTGAGCAAAGTGGGACATGTGATCTTCCTATCAATAAACACTTGGTTAATGTATACATACCATTGTACAGGAAATTTTTTTTAATTGGCTCCCTCACTGGACTCTTTTACGACTTCCACACCAAGCATAGTTCACAGTACACTGTAAGTGCTTCATGAACGGTTAATAAATGAATAAATACATGCTACCACTGATCACCTGCACCACTTCACCTGAGATGGTGAAGAGGTAGACCTGGTGGGGATTGATGGAAATGGATGATTCAAATAAGAAAAAGTACGCGTTCAGGTGAATGTACGAGGAATGATGAACCATTGTATTTTCTACCATGCATCTTTACTTATACGGTTGTCTTTCCAAAAAGCCTTCTTTTTTCTCTATTCTACTTAAAGCTCTGTGATACCCCACAATCCTCAGAGTCCATGTGAAGTACTTCATCCCCTGCACTTCTTCGCCATACCAGAGGATGTGGTCATTTTGTGGGGAGCAGTGTTTAGGTTAGGCGTACACAAGAAAAAAAAGTGACTTTTGGAAGATCTTTAATTTGATCAGGAAGTCCAAATGCCAGAATTACTTCATTCACTCACATTTTTTGGTTACAAATTCAGTTCGCTTTCAAGAGGACATTTCTTGGTCATCCTCCCCCTTCTTTTTTTGTTGTTATTATATTAGCATTCCCAAGAAATTTTTCTTTCTTTGGTATGGGAGTTTTCTGCTCTTAGGTCAATTTTGTGTTAAAATTAAGAAATACTTTTGATTCAATGATGAAAAGCAAATGCCTAGATGATTTGCAGAGATCTTTGTTTACGTGCTGAATTTAAAACAATTACTTCCAGACCACTCGTTGCCTACTAGCTGTTCCAAGTTCCCAAACCACAATTAAATTTAGTTAAAAATTTAACTGACAAGAACACACTTCCTCCTAGGCAGACACAAACAGGCAAGAGTGTCAATATTAAGTCATGATCCGAGAGAGGCAAGGCTTATTGTCACCGTGATTGGGTTCTTGAGATGTTTATGTATGTGGATATAAGGATGGGGTGTTTAATTCTGGTCCAGCATCCCAAATTTCCATGTACTTATTCAACAATAGCTCCCTTGGAGAAGTTTCAGTATACACATGTAGACCAAAAAAATAAGGAACACCTACTCCTTTTCATAAGACTCAAAATCATCAGAACAAAACAAATCTCTATCAAAATTCTGCAGGAAGAAACCAAGTTATAAGGTTGCAAGCATTTGAACATACAGGTTACAGCTTGTCTTTGCACAAAGAACCACAATTTTCTACACTATGCCAAAGGTATTTGAGCTAATTATTTTATACCGCACATTCAGAGTCAAAGAAAATTAGGTCTAGGAAAGGCTACATATTAGAAGTAGACTTGGATCTGCCACTAAATGAACAAGAAACCCAGACTAATTATTCTCCATTTCATGGCTTCCTTTTCCTCAATGGTGAACCTAAACTAAATGATCTGCAAATTTATTTCCAAATATAAACATCTATGAATTCAAGGCATCAGAGATTGTGACAAGTACGTCTTCTGACCACTAGTCGTCCTTCTTGTGCAGGAAATGAGGATGCTGGGTTGAGAAGATTTTGTTGATCCTTTATCAAAAGTAGAAGGCAATGTGCCTACAAAATACTTGGTCTCTGTTTTCTTACTGTCATCGTGCTTTATCTAGGAATTCTTTGTATACGGATCCAAAGCTCTGTCGTTACAAAGAAGATGATATTTTGGCATAACAGAGTTTCTGTTTGGGGTGATGAAAAGGTTTAGTAATGGATGGTGGTGATGGTAGCACTCATTTGGAATATAATTAATACTATGAAGTGTACATTTAAAAATGGATAAAATGGGAAAGTTTGTGATTTGTATACACATTACCACAATAAAAAATTTAAAAATAGCTATATATATTTTCTCTGACACTATCGATGTAGGAGTATAATGCAAGCATACATTTTATTTTCTGTAACGTTTGTATTTTCAAAAAAAATTTTATGAGGAAGCTAGTTAATCTGAACTCTTTAACATTCTTACACTGTTTTACCAATCAGATAAGCTAACATTGCTTCGATATAATGTTTAATATTAAGAAAAAAGTAAAATCATGTATTCAAATAAGTTGAATTATAATTTTGACATGTCTTTTACATCAGTTGTAATAATGTTCTGTAAAGATTATGGTTCCAAAAATCTTTAATTAAAATTTTCAGAATAATATTAAATGAAGTTAATTAATGGATAATCTTGGATGCCTGAATTTCTAAGTAAGATAGCATAATAAAACATTGGTCACCAAACAGTTTTAATAAACAAATATTATTTTGCCTTTTACTTTTATATGTTATAGAGTGGCCATATCTTTGGATCATATTAATGAATGTATTCATTTTACCATTTTAGGAAGTTGTAAAAGGAATTAGTGTGACTGTAGTGAGTGGTACTATGCTATTTCAACAGAGAATTTTTCTCTCCCCATTCATGAGCTTTGTGAGTATGCTCAGATGTGCACATGTGACACACAGTTATCAATGACTCGTCTCCCGGTTCTTTCAGTGAAAAAGTAGTTAATTAATTGAGCTAAAATTTATAATTTATACTGGCAATTGAGACTTTATTAAGAGCAGTAGTGACAAAGACTGTATCAAGGTAATGGATGTGTTTTTGTTTACCAAGGTTAAGAGAAAGTAGTTTAGACCCAAAGTTATGTGTCATGTTGTCCAGATTATGAAAGAAGATAGTAAGAGACAAACTGCATATAGGTGTAGAAAGTTGTAGTAGACTTGCAGAAAGTAAACTTTATTTCCTGGGTTTCTAGTATCTGAAAACAATCTGAAAAGAAGAAATAAATTGTGTTAAAATTTTGGCAAAGTTTATTCAATTTTGAGGGGCTTACTCAAAATTTATAAAGAAGGAGTTTGCGAATCCTTTACTACCAAGAATTATATTCAAACTACACTAGAATTTGGTTTTCTTTATTTCAAAATCTTAAATGTGTGTTGACATATTCTGCTTTTTATAGATGTGGTAAAAGTTTACCCTTTACCTTCTGTGAAATATACTAAGACAACAGATACTCTGCAGCTCATTATCATTAAAAAAAGAAAAGAAGTTCCTCACTTTCAAAAAAAAAAGCCAAGTTTTCTTTTAGTTGTGTATTGAAAATATTTTATTCTTGTTCTGAATGCTAATAGCCAAGGTTCTATGATTTATCCTTTTTACGTATGCATGATCTTATCTTAATCTAGTATCCAAACGTATTCTGATAATTCTTTTTCTTTTTGCTTTCCAAGGTCAGACCTAAAATTCAGGAAAAGGAAATTTGATATGTTGTTGACACCTAAATCTATTGTTGAGATTTCGCAGAGGGTCCAAGAACAATCACAAAATTTGTTCTTTCCCTTCATGAAGAGGGATGCTATAAATAATTTTGTTTAGTATGTTCAATATTTCTTAAATAGCTCAATACTAGGGTAAAAACTGCAAGGGAAGAATTGTCAGAATGAAAGAGAAGTCAGCCTTCCCTAGGTCCCTCTCTGGCAGGCCAGGAGGCTCAGCAGAGTGTTGAGACCTTGAAAAGAGAGGAATTCATCCACACTGATAGGTACTGCAGGTGCATCTTGTGGAGATAAATTTCTATTTTGTAACCTCTGGCTAGAAAAGCAAACAGCAAAGAGGCTTTCAAAAGTCCAATCTAGATTCCTCATGCAGTTTTTACATAGAAGACAATTCTCTGGCATATGTAGTTTCTTAACAGCATATGCCTTTATATATTCAAGGAGGTTAACACCTCGTGTTGCATCTATGTAAATGAACTAGCCAGGACACGGCACCATCACCATTTGTGAGTGTATGTATGTTTGTGCATGATCAAGAATAATCTTTGGAGATTATGATCACAATGATGTTCCTTAAGAAAAATATCCCAAATTTGGAGATAAGACATATAGATGGCAGCATGCATTTTCAGTTATAGGAGAGCATTTTTCTAATAGACTTACCCAATAATTATTTAACTAATTAGATTATCTAAACTATTTATCTTTGTTGTACTTGCCCTTCTCTCTTGATTAAGTGTTTGGATTTTGTGAGTTTAATATTCACTTAATAAAGAGGGTACCATATAACTGATCTTACAAACCAAGATACTAGTAATCATTATGCTTGGAAAACAGTGTCCAGTAGAGATGTAAAAGCTTTCTTAGGTGGCACGGAATAGAAAATCCCGAAGAGTATTGCCCTAGAAGATATTAATAAGTTTTGTGTCTAACTAGCAATTATATTCAAATGCATATAGATACCCAGTTCTTCAAATGCTCTTTGAATCACTTTTACCATCTGCTAGTTCCCTAATTAATGAGTGGAATACATGAGAGTCAGGTTTTTAACTTTTTAAAATTGTACTTGGACAGATGTTTTGGAGAGTGTATTCTGGAATAAACAAGTCCCAAGAGATGTTTTATGGGGAAAAGGATTTCGTGTGCAAATAAATATGGGTGACTGTGACTATATTTTACGAAAATAATCACTTTGGCCTCTGTAGACATTTTATACACATACACACGGGCACACATATTCACATACACACACACACCACTTAATTTTATTCTATTACTTAACCCTGCATTTCAGAGACAAGCCTGACTCTTGTGTCTCTCTACATTTTTTCCATGTGTGTGTATTATCATCCTATTGGGTTTTTCTCCAAACTGCATTGTGAATTTATGCCCTCCTCTGCATCTCCCTCAATACCCACCCTAGTTTGAGTCATTGTCACCTCCTGCCTGCATTTAGCCATAGTCTAAAGCATGGGTCCCTTACTTCCACTCTCTCCTCTTCTTAATCCAGTCACCACATTGTATCCTAAGTGCTCTTTCAAATATGTAAATCGTATCATGTCTACTATTTAAATCTTTCCATTGGCTTTCTACTGAACCCAACATAAAATCCAAGTGTTTTTTTTGAAGCGCCCTACATGTGATGTGGCCCTGGTCTGTCCCTCCCTCCCCAGCCCAGCTGCTGCCTGCCCTCCCTACCTCCTTCCTCACTGTATTCTAGCTTCACCAGCCTCTTCCTCTTCTTCTGCCACAGATTCCTGCTGCCTGGAATGGTCTTCCTCCAGATCTTTCCATGACGGTTCCTCCAAGTCCTTCAGTCTCAGGTTAATGTCACTTAGAGAAGACTTCTTGGCCATAGTCTAAATAGCTCTTCCACCCTTTAAAACATGTATATTTTCCCATAGCATTCTATTTATTTTACTTATACTATTTATGACTATCTGAAACCACTTATTTACTTATTTCCTTCTTTATTAACATCCCTATTCCACTCTTGTCTCATTTGTTTCCAGTTCCTACTCCAGCACCTAGAATAGTACCTGGCATGCATTAAAAGCTCAAAAATTTTTATCACATGAATTAATGAATTAGTTCTCTGGAATAAATTATGCAAAAGTTAGTTTTGGGACTGGTGCGTGGTAAACAGAGTTGGAATGTGGTCTTTCCTTTGAGTAAATATGTCTTCCACAAAAGGCTCTATTAGATGTGTTAGGAAGGTTTGTTTATAAGGTCATGTCACCCAAGGTCTCTCTAACCGTTAGCAAAGAACTCCCACCTAAGGTAGAGTCAGTCCATATTGCTTCCCTCCTACCTTCTATATACACTAACAGATAGATTGAGTAGAAAATAGACCTTCTGACCTGATTTCAAGGTGGCGAATGCTCTAAATGTGCCATATTTTCACTTTAGGATTGCCTGAAACGGTACCAAACAAAAGCTTTTTAAGGATATCTTTGTCCTTTTTTAAAAGACACGAATTCCTAGAAGGATTAAGGCAGAGGTGGAAGGGTAAAAAACTGTTGACTGAGGGCAGGAATTCTGCCTGCAGACAGGTTTTGTTTGGCCCAAACGAGTGTTAAAATATTTGAATTATTGCCAACATTTAAAAATTAAGAAGTTTTGTTGAAACTAAGCCCTTGGTGGCAATCTGTTGTGCTGAGCATCATCTGCCCTATTGCGAGAGAGCTCTCACCCTCTGGGGTCTCTATTCCCACTTGACTCAAGGCATTCACCGAGGTTATCTGCCTGTACCTTACAACCCCTCGACTTAGACTACTATCATTTCTCTCATAATAATAGGTTAGCTAATAGTTTTTTAGCCCCAGGAATCAGACAAGACTTACGAATTTTGTTATAGGTAGGAGATGGTGATTTTTCACAAATAGGGTAATCTATGGTAATCATAGATATATAGTCTGAGTTTTAGAAAGGATTTTAGAGATCATCTAGGTAATCCCCTCCCCAATGAAAGAATTCTCTTATTTAATCTTTCCAGCAACTCTTTGAAGAAACTATTAATTTTCTTCCCCTTTAATAAGGAAATGGGTCCTCAGAGAGATTAAGCAGCTGGTAAGTGGCAGAATCTGAGATCAATTTCACTTGCATTTGTTTTCAAGTCCATAACTCTTTCCAAAGTACTCCACTGCTTTCCATAAGAGGGCAGGTTTTGTGTGAGCTGATGTGAGAGTTGTGCCAGAAACAATATGCATATCTGCTCACTTCTCCAGGCTGTGCTTCCCTGTCCTGGACTTTGACAGTTCAGAATCCCTTGTGTCACTGGTGCAGTACTGTGTAATGAGCTGCCCTTAATTTTGATTGTGGGCTTCTGGATCATGCTCCTTTCTTGCTACCTTTTTCAGTTTATTTGTTCTTTGGCTTGTTGACTCCCAGGTTTTAGTGGTGGTTTTCCTGTATTCCGTCGATTTCAATCCCACCCTCTTCTCTAGAGTACTGACACTGAAGGCTGGAGGAGCAGAAGCATGGCATCACTTGGGAGTTTAATAGAAATGCATTATTCAGTCCTCTTCAAGATCTGAAATTTAACAAAATCTCCACCTGATTCATATACCTGATAAAGTTGACTAAGCACTGCTCTATATGACTTCTTTCCCAGCCATCACAGGTTAGGCTTCCTTACTACTGCAGCTATCCTGCAGTTCCACTGGAGCCATTCTAGCCATTCAGAACTCTGTCTTTGCACCTTTGATGTCACTTCCTTCTATTGACCTGTGACCATCCGACTGTTCCCGTGACTCTGCTTGGCTGCCATATTGATTTGGATGACATTGACAATAGTGTGTGTATGCACCTGTGTGTACATGCTCAGGAAAAAATATCCAGTTGAGGAATATATTTTCATCAGGATGAAAGGTTTTTGAACTGAAAATTAAAGATTGAGGTGGATTTCCAAAAGGTAGCATTTGGGAACAGAGAAGGAATAAGGAAATCCCTTATAATAATAACCAATGAAACTAGGAAATTTCTTATGATAACCAATGTACTAAGGATTCAGATAAATTTCTTTCATTTAATCCTTACAAAGCTCTGTAAGCTTTGTTTATTATTATTATTATCCCTCTTTTACAAATGAAGACACAGAGATGCAAAGATGTTAATTAACTTGCCCAAAACAACAAAGCAAGTAACTGGTAGAGAAGGTCTTTGATCCCAGGCAGTGTGAATGACACATCCGTACTCTTAACCACATCACTAGATGGTGAGTCAACATGAGAAATTGACTCTAGGTATGGGAAAAAGGGCTTTAACTCATTGTACCCTAAAGAGTCAAAATTAGTTAGAACATACCAGAGAAGAAGAGAAATAATGAAAAGTTAGAACAGCTGCAGAAATTCCGTGTAGTATATTAAATTTGAGGTGGCTTGGTGGTGTGGTGAGGGCAGCCAAAGACCAATGAGTAGACGTGGGTAGGGGACCATGTAAAGCTGGTGCTTGTCACTGCTAGTTGTAGAGAATTTAGCTGGGTCAAAAGCATGCATAGCCTCACATGTAGAACTGATTGAAATTAAAATGATGAATCTGAGATTTGTGGGCAGGGGGATTGGAAGAAAGAGATAGTGAAAGGGTCATGAAAGATAAGGAGGGAATAAGATCCAAACTACAGCAGGGGCCACCAGTAAGGTACGAGAAAGTAGGAAGCTGTATTCTGAGATTGGCATGGCCTTGAGGGAATGGGAATAGTCAAATTGACCCCAACATTTTGAAACTCAATGACTATAAGTTGGACATAATGATTAACAGAATTGAGGCAATATAGGGGAATGCCAGTTGGTACAACTTATAGATCTAGCCTCTACTTAAACACTTAAAGGGATAGAGATCTCTAGTTTGCTAGGAAACCTCTTCTACTATGAGATAATTTAAATTATTATTGATGAGAAAATGAACTTTCATATTAATGAAAAAAAAAAAAAAAACCTTTCCAAAATTCAAAGCTAATCTTAGAATACTGAGGTCACCTTACTCCAGAAATATTTTCCATAAACAATTTTAAGAGATTTGTTTAATTTAAAAATACAAACAGAAGCATAATTAAACAATAACAATTTAATGAAATAAATGACAAGAATGATATGTAAAAATTTAGTTCAGAAACTTGAAAGAAAGATGAAAAATTCTGTGAGAGGAAAAACGTGTTCCAAGAGGAGGGAGTAGCATGTGTGAATACCCTGGGGTGATAAAGAACCGGCAGTGTACCTGTAGATTGAAAGTGATTCAGACTTGATAGAATGTGGGTGGGGTGGGGCTGGGGAAGATCCTGCAGGGCCTGGTGAGACAGATAAGTCTTTGGATTTCAACCTGAGAAAATTGGGAGCCTGGGATAGACATGACTAGTTCTCACGAGTATCTGATTTTCTTCTTCTTCCTGGACATATGTAAGACTACACTGCCCAGAACCTCTATTGCTGTAAAGGAAAGAGGTATGCAGCTAATTCTGGCCAAGGGATTTTGTAGGCTGAATAATGGCTACCCAAAGATGTCTATGACCTAACCACTAAAACCTGTAGCCGGTCACATTCCATGGCAAAATGGACTTTGCTTCTGTGATTAAGTCAATCATTTTGAGATGGGAAGATTATCCTGGATTATTCTGTGGGCCTGGTATGATCATGAGAGCCATTACAAGAAGGAGGAAGGGGGATCAGAGTCAGAGAAGGAGATGTGACAACAGAAGCCGAGGTGAGAGAAAGATACAGGGAGAGAGAAATATAAAGAGAGGAATTTGAGAATGCTATGCTGATGGTTTTGAAGTTATAGGAATGAGCCATAAGCAAAGCAATGTGGGCAGCATCTAGAAGCTGGGAAAGGCAAGGAAACAGATTGCCCTCTAGAGCCTCCAGATGGAATACAGTCCTGTTGACCCCTTGACTTTATCCCAGTGAGACCTATTTCGAACTTCTGACCTCCAGAAGTGTAAGATAATAAATTTGTGGTGTTTTAAGTCATTAAATTTGTGATAATTTGTTACAGCAGCTTTGGGAGACTAATACATGAACTAAGGAAATGAATATTTCTGAGGGCTTCTACATCACTCTTTTCTCCCCAGCATTGAACATGGAGATCTTGCAATGACAGACCTATGAGACTGATCTAATCTGGATTGGTGATGAAGACAGCTATCTTGGGTAATTCTTGATCTAGGCATCTGTGAGAGAGAAACTTTATGTCTTAAATCACTGAGATTTTGTCATTATTACAGAAGCATTAGTCTATCCTGTTCTGACTAATATAAAACCATTGGAGACTTTTAAGTAGGCAAGTTATGTGGTCAACTTTGTATTTTTAAGATTATTCTAGCTGTAGTGTGATGAATCGATTGGAGAGATACAAAATGATTAGATGTTAAAAGACTGTTGTAGTCATCCAGGAAAAACATGAACATAACTGAGTGGGGATGGAGAGAATAAAGTAGTTTAAAAGATATTTTGGAAGTTGTATCAATAATATTTGGTGATTGTATGTGGAAAGTGAGATGGAAAGAAGGACCAAGGATTGCCAAATTACTTATTTGCACAACAGGTGAGTGATGATGTCTGTCACTGAGGAAGAGAACAGAGAAAGAGGATGATGAAAGTAGAGCGATGAAGAGTTTAGTTTTTAAAAATTTGTTGTGGTAACATATACGTATCAAAATGTTTGGCATTGTAACTATTTTTAAGTGTACAATTCAGTGACAGTAATTTGGTTTACTTAGGTTTCTATTGAACAGTTAAGCGGAGGTGTATTGTGGGAAGAAGAATATATTGATCTGGAATTCAGTGAGAGCTCTATGCTGAAAATTAGATTTGGGAGTCATCAGCACATAGATGGCAATTGAATTGATTTACTTATACATTGAGTATTTGAGTACCTACTATGTACTGTGCACTATTCCAGGCACTGGGAGTAAGCAGAGAAAACCAGATTAAATCTCTACCCTCATATTGTGTACATTCTAGCAGGCATGGCAAAGATGACTCCAGGGCTTGAGAAAAGACAAGGGTCCAGGACAGAAGCCAGAATAACAACTATACAAGTTATGGAAAGGAATGAGGTCCAAACTCTTTAGCCCGATATAAAAGGTCCTTTATAACCTGACTTCGGTCTATCTCTCCAGACTTGTCTGCTGAAATTTCCACAACATGAGCTTTGTTGAAAAGGAGATGAAGAAGAATCAAGAGAGAGGTAAAAGTAAAAATAGGGAAGTACCTCAAGAAGACCAGAGCAAGAGCCTATTTATTGAAGAAAATAGTTAATTCTATTAAATAATCTAGAAAGATCAAGGAAGAGGGTGACTGGAGAGTATCTACAATAAATTTATTGAGAGCTTGTCTCTATTCTTCTTTTGATTCACTTGCCACAGATTATCCTATCAAACATCTTGATGGGAAGGGCCACATTTATTTATATTAAATAGGTTATAAATGATATATCCTGTTTATCTTTTTTCCTATTTTAATACTATTTCTTATGTTATTTATCATGTGTATTTTATATCTTATTTTTTTTACTCTCTAATCCAACATTTCTAAGAGTGGTCAAAATACTTGGTTGCAGGGAGCAGATGTGGTTCTAGCAGTTGGGCTTCCACCTCCTACAGAGGAGATCCTGGGTTAGGTTCCTGGTGCCTCCTAAAGAAGACAAGCAGATGCAATGAGATGACACAAAGAGAAGATGCAATGAGCAGATGCAATGAGCTGATGCAATGATCAGACAAATAGGCAGACAGAATAAGCAGGGAGCGGATGTGGCTCAAGTGATTGGGCACTTGCCACCACAATGGGAGGTCCTGGGTTCAGTTCCTGGTGTTTCCTAAAGAAGACGAGCACAGAACGAGCAGACACAGCAAGCAGATGCAGTGAGCAGACAATGAGCAGAAACAATGAACAGAGGAAGGAGCCATCTTAGGGGGGAAAAATACTTGGTTACTTGGTTGCCCTGATACCCCCAATGAAATTTACTGTTAGGTGAGATCTAAACCTACATATCAGCATATTAAATATCGGAAAAATTCCTTCAGTAAATCTTTTAATATACAACTGACACGGTGTTCTTTGGAAAAGACTGAGAAAAGAAGACTTAGTGCTTCTTATTCTCTCTTTCTCAACTCTTGTTACTGGGGTTCAAACTCTAATTTTGTCACCTGAAAACTACTGTAATATTCTCTTCAAGGCCTTCTGTTTTTATTCTTTCTGCCCAGTCCATTTTCATATGATGATTATGGCTATCTTTCTGAAACAAAATCTGATCCTAACTCTTTCCTCTTTAAAGCCACCTTATAATGCTCCAGAATCAGGTACAAACTCTTTAGCCTGGCACAAGAATCCCTCCTTCTGCTTCTCTAGTCTTTTGTCCTGATCTCTTCGTGCACAAGTGCTGCTGCAGCCATGTGGACTACCTGGTGCTCCCCAAACATACCATGTTTTTTTCTCTCATTGCATCTTTATTTTTTTCCTGAAAAGCCCTCTCTTTCTCTACTTGGAAAGAAGATGATCAGTCTTTAGGATTCTTCTCAAATATAACTATCCAAAATCTTTTTGTACTTCCTAGACAGGTAGATTTTTCTTCTCAATAAACTTTATGTTCAATCTTCCAGACTTGCTTTCCATTTTAACTGTACTGAGTTTAAACTCTTCCCATTGAGCCTAGCCAACTAGCCAACCTGGCTCATGACACCCTGCTGGGAAAGCATCCATTTTCCTAGAGAAGCCAGACCCTTTACAGCCAGTGTTTGGCAATTCTGGCTGCAATTCTTTCAGAATTCAGACCTGGGATTCTTGTGTGTTCTTTAAACATTGACAGTTGATCTGTTCCTAAGCAAATTTAATTACTCTTCCTTCCACCCACCCATGTATTTACATGGCACAAATCTATGGAAGTGGTCAGATGCTGCCTTTGCTGTCCTATATCTCTTTGTCTGATCACAGCACTCTGGCTTTTTCTTTGGGGAAATCCTCTCCCTTACTCAGCTTTGTGGTTGTGAGGCAGTGACTCAACCCTCATCTTCAGAGCCAGGTACACGACACTGAACTGCTCAATTAAAGCATTCTATTCCTCTGACCATGATAATTGGCCCAGGGGTGATCATATGAGACAAGCTAGGCTAATGAGATTCAATTTTTAAATATATTTTTTATTTTTTCTAAAAATACTTAGATTAACATAAAATGTTACATAAAAAATATAAGGTATTCCCATATGCCCCACTCCCCACACCTCCACTTTTCCCCACATTAACAACTTCTTCTATTAGTGTGGTACATTCATTGCAATTGATGAACACATTTTGGAGCATTGCCACTAAGGATGGATTACAGTTTACATTGTAGTTTACACTCTCTCCCACTCAATTCCATAGGTTATGGCAGTATATACAATGGCCTGAATCTGTTGTGGCAATGTCATTCAGGACAACTCTGAGTCCTGAAAATGCCCTAATATTATACCTCTTTTTCCCTCTCCCTCAGCACTTCCAGTGGCCACTGTCTCCACATGAATAATATAATTTCTTCTATTGCTAGAATCCCAAAAAGTCTATAGCAGAATACCAGTAAGTCCACTCTCGTCCATATTTTATTCCCCAATCCTGACGATTCTGGAATGGTGATGCCCACTCCACCTCTAATTGAGAGGGAGCTTCAATCCCATGTGGTTGATGGATGGGACTCTCTCTTGCTTGCAGTTGTAGACTCTCTCGTTTCCTTGGTATGGTGGCTGTCCATCCTCACCTCCTTGTTAGTTGTCCTGGATGAGTCTAATGAACTGGAGAGTAGGTGTTGCAACTCCGCTGAGGCTCAGGGTCCAGCTGGCACATGGACAGCCCAACGATTCAAGTTTTTTGGGTGTACACCTACCAACTCCAGCACCAACTGTAGGTTCAAATAGAAGGGACAAAAGAGGCATGTGTAGAGAAGTCGCAACTGAGTCCAACTCTGTCACACTCAGGAGCACAAATGCCAAAGTAGGGCCCACTGGCAAGGCACAAAACTCCAGAGCTATCTGCCATGAATGTAGGACCTGGCTGTCTCCAGAGGCCTCAGGAGCCCCACTATTTGGGGGTAGTTTCTACTTTGGCAGTAAATTTTTTAACTTTTGCTGGAACATCTAAGTATATGCCTGTGGCTGTGGGAAGACAGTACATGAAGAGGGCCTGCTTGAGTAGAAAATCAACACTAAGGAAAGAAGGGGTGAGAGAGGGAGACCTGTCTTTATGTCATTTCAGTACCTGTATTGAACCTCATTTGAGATTTTGAATTGAGTGAGCCAATTAATTGAAAATTTTTCCCTAAGCTAGTTTGAATTTGGTTTCTTCATTCAGAATGGAAAAAGTCTTGGCTAATAAAGAAATTGTTTGCTTACACATTTGGTGTCCAAGTAATTTTTAATAGCACTTTTCCTATATTTTCAATTATAGCTTCTGGCTGTCTCGTCTTCCATCAAGGCTCCATCATAAAGCAATCATGGTGTCTTACTTTCTTAATTGCTAAAACAAATACCATACAATTGGTTTGGCCCTAAAAATGGGAATTTATTGGCTCATGGTTTTGAGGCTAAGAAAATTCCAAAATCAAGGCATAGCAAGGCAATGCTTTCTCCATTAAAACTGTGGTTTTCAGGAGCTAGCTGCCAGCGATCCTTGGTCTTTTTTTTTTTCTTCTCCACATGGCAATGCACATGGCAGCATCTTTTCCTTTTTAGTATGGATTCCATTGACTTCCAGCTTCTGGCCACTTACCATGGTTTCATGGCTTTTCTTTCCATCTGATTTTCACTCTACTTTAAAGAACTCCAGTAATTAGGATTCCAGCCCAACCCAATTCATTTGGGCCATATTTTAACTGAAGTAACATCTTGAAGAGATCTTATTTACAATGGGTCCACATTCTTTAGAATGAGGGCCAAGACAAAGCACATGTCAAAATGTGGTATACAATTTAATCCTTCACACCTGGCATTTCCCAAAGCCAAAAGGTTATTGGTTTTAGGAATACCATCAATTTTTTTTCTTGGAGTAGACAGCTTCCCTAGAAGTCATTAAAGCATACTGTAAAATTTCTATAGTTTAAACAGTGTGGTTTTGACACATGCAAAAAAACAGACTGGTGAAATAAAATAGAAAATCTGGAAATAAATCCAAATTTAACTCCTAAATTTAGTTTATGAATAAATTGGTGCATTATTTTCCTATTGATGCTATAACAAATTACCATAAATTTAGGGGCTTAAAACAACACAAATTTATTATCTAACCTCTCTCTGACTCTGACCTCCTCTTCTGTCTCCGTTTTGTGATTATGTTGAACCCTCCTGAATATCTCAGGATAATTTCCCTATTTTAAGGTCAGCTAATTAGCAACCTTTATTACATCTACAAACTTAATCCCCTTTGCCATGTAACATAATATGTTCACAAGTTCTGGGGATTAAGATGTGGATATATTTGGGGGGTGCATGTGATTTATGCTACCTAACATGAATGGTATCTCAAATCATGGAGCAAAAAGAAACTTGTGAAATAAGTGGTGTTAAGATAATTGGTTAGCCTTATGGAAAAAGTTCAAATTGAATTCATTCCTCATAACATATACCAGCATAAACTTCATATTTATAAGATATTTAAATGTAAAATTAAAGATTTATTTTTTTATTTTCTGCTTTTTGTCTCCCCCACCCCTCGCCCCGCTGTGGTGACGCGCCGAGTCAGCTTCACTGGTGAGCGGTGGCCCTGCCCACTCGTGGGCAGCCTGCCCCGCTTGCGGGCGGCTCCTCTCTGCCCACGGGTGGCTCCACTCTGCTCGCAGGCGGCTCTGCTCTGCCCGTGGTGGCTTTGCTCTGCCCACGGCGGCTCTGTTCCACCCACAGTGGCTTTTGCCTTCTCAAGCAGTCCGCCCACCCAGAGAGGCCCCAGGGACTGAACCCAGGGCCTCCCATGTGGTAAACTGGCACCCTATCCACTGGGCTATACAGCCGGCCCCTGTAAAATTATAAAGCCGTAAAAATGCTAGAGGAAAATGGGTAAATTCCTCTATAAAATAAGAGCGGGTAAAACGTTCCTAACTTCAACTCTAAATCCCAAAACAAGGACAAATGCAGGAAAATATTTCCAGTTTCTCTCACTGACAAAGGATAGTAAGATTACATGAATATTCCTATTATAAAAATAACTTACAAAATTAGAGGTGAAAAGACCAATAACTATAGAAAAATGGGCTAGAGAAATGGATAGTTCAAAAAAAAAGAGAAAGAAATGCAAATGGTTCTTAAACATATGAAAAGATGATCAAAGTTGCTCACAATAAGAGCAATTCAAATTAGAACTCACCATGATACTATTTCTCACTTATTAGCTGGGAAAAATCCAAAAGTTTGTCAACATACTCTATTGGCAAGGCTATGGGAAAATAGACATTCTCATATACTGCCAATGTTAATGCAAAGTGGTACAATGTCTATGGCAGGGAGTTTGGTAATATCTAGAAAAATTACATAGGCATTCACCTTTTTACCCAACAGTTCTAATTCTAGGAATCAATCCCAAAGGCACACTGACACAAATTTAAAAAGACATATGTACAAGACTATTTATTACAGGACCCTCTATACTATCAAAAAACTGAAATTGCACTAAGCATACATCAATCAGGGATTTTGAATAGGCTATGGAAAAACCATCCAATGGGAGTGCTATACAACTATAAAAAGGAATGAGGGGGAAGCCACTGTAGCTCAGTGGTTGAGTGCCTGCTTCCCATGTACAAGGTCCTGGGTTCAATCCCTGGTGCCGCCTAAAAAAAAAAAAAAAAGAATGAGGAAAATTTCCATGTACTGATATACTGCTTTGGATTTATAGCCAGGTAATACTGTGAAGTGAAAAAAGCAAGGCTGCAAAAATGTATATAGTGTGTTACATTTGTCTAATATAGTATATAATATAATGAAGAAAAAATCATCACATTAAATCATCACATTAAAATAATGGCTAACTCTAGACAGTGGGAGGGAATAGGGAAGAGGAGACAGAATGAAAATTACACTTTCTTTGGTAGATTTGATTTTGGAACCACATAGAAATTAAATTAAAATTGAAAAACAATCTCTATTCTTCAAAAACTATAAAACAAAATCTAAAACCCCCAAATGTATATCCACTTGGTAGCATGTCCACACAGTAAAGTATTCCAAATGACTTTAAAACTCAGTAATTTATCTAAGTATCTTTTTTAAAAAAAAGAACAGCAACACAGTAATTTGACTTTGTGTACATGGTGGTTAATTTTATGTGTCAACTTGGCTAGGTCAGTTGTTTGTTCAAGCACTAGTCTAATTGTTAATGCAAGGGTATTTTGAGCTAGGATTTGCATCTCTAATCAGCTGACAGCATCTATGATCAACAAAGGAGAGTGCCTCAACAATTTGGGGAGTCTCCTCATCTAATCACTTGGAGGTCTTGAAAGTAACAACAGAGGATTTCAGAGATCAGAAGAGGAATTTGTTTACAACTAAAGCATTGGTTCTTGCTGGAATTTCCAGCCAGCTAGTTTTGACTAAGGATATTGGCCCCATCTTTAGCCCAGTTTCTATCTTGCAACCTGCCCTACAGAGTTCAGATTTGCCACTCTATGGTTGCATGAGCCAATTCCTTAAAATAAATTTTATCCAAATCTCTCTCTGTCTGTCTCTCTCTCTCTCTAATCTCCTGTTGGATCTGCTTCTCTGGAGAACCCAGCCTAATCCAAGGTACCTAGTGATATATATATAAGGCAAAGGAACTGTAATCCATAGTCAATATCACTAGGAGTAATTTTGGTGGTAGTGTTGGCATTGCTATTCTAAGAGTGCTGTGCATGTACTATGAAATGGGCTAATGAACAGTTACTCAATGGTCTAATTCTATTATCCTTGTGTCTTTGAAAGCCATGGTTCTCATTTTAAGAATAGGAGAAAGGAGATACAGATAGAAGAGAGAAGCGAGTAAGTAAAAACCTGTGGTCTTGAATTTGAATAGGGAAATTCAGTAGGGATCTAGATGAAAGGTTTCTTAAAAATAAATCTTGGTTTAGCCTAATGAAACATCCTTAAAACAATGATCACTCAAAAAGCAATAAGCCCTCCAATACTCAAATTGTGGTTTTGAAATTCTATTTCCTACTAAAAAGAACCAAAGTGTCCAGGACAGGAAATGTTCAAGATGAGTGTGGAACATTTTAACATACCAGATAGCAAAAAGCCTATGAAACACTATTAGGACACGTTAGAAGGACTTAGGAACAAACTTAGAGTCTCCTACTGCAAAAGATGGGACAATTTGATCATCAATTAGGTTGCAAAGTGCAAAAGCATTAGTTCCAAATATGTTTAAATCAGTGGGTCCATAATAATTCTAAAACAACAACAACAAAACACCATCAAGCATTTATCATCTTTCCTATACTATGCCATTGGGTGATTAAGTGGTAGATGAGGAGAAGTTTCTCTTTATAGAAATACTCTAGCTAATAAGTGAAGAAGGAATGATTGAATTAAAATATCATTGCTTTGCCATCTCATATTGATCCCCATTGGGGATCAAGACACTGGGCACCAATGACTGCTAACAAAATTAAAAGAGTGACTATAAACTTCCTGATAAAACAATACAATACCATTTATAAAATAGTCTTGTAAAAAATTCAGATCTGAATCTGATCAAGTTTTAGATTTAACTAACAATGTACAGGAAAATAGAGGACCTGAGAACATAGTAATGACACTTTAGGTATGCAATTTGCAAAATCCAGACTGTGGGAAACTAAAAAGATCAAATGACTCAGTATTTTCAACAAATAAATTTCAAGAGAAAAAAGATGGGCTTATCAATTAAAATAGAATTGAGACTTATCAACCAAATTTAAGGTACTAAACTAGTAAATAAAGGGAAAGAATTAAGCGTTTATCCTATGTTTCATATTGAAATTGGACCACTGGGATAACAAAAAGAGCAGACTTGCCCTTCTCATTTCCTAGTCATAGCACCTGCCTCCTGATTTTTTTCATCCTAATATTTTGGAAATTGAATTGGCACCATGGAGATTTGTTCTCCAATTAGTGAAGTTTAAATTATAATGCTATTATTATATTAGAATTATAATGTTATTATTAATGATAGTAATGTTGATAATGGCAATAACTCGGCTAGCTCTTGAGCCTTCCTATGTACCCGGAATTGTGTATTATTTCTATTACTGCTCCTAGCAATGGTGGTTTAGGTATTTCATTATGCTCATCTGATGGATGAGGAAACAGAGGTTTAGAGAGACTGAAGAAATTGCCCAAGATCCAACAGACAAAATCAAGCTGGAGGTTTACACCTGAGAACACGATTCCTTTTCCAGGGCTGTTACCATTCCCAAGCACTTCATTCACTAGAAGCATACAGCAAGAGATTACCTTTTTGATTACATGTTTTCTGACACTATGAATGTAGTTAAACAGAAGGCTCCATAGTCTCTAGAATGAATTACATGAATAGAAAGAAATCTGTACTTTGTGTGTGTGTGTGTAGCTGAGGGATCCATGCCTTTGAATCTAGACTGGAGTTCTGCTTGAAATGGATTGACATTTCAGGATGGCTTCAGGGACCAATGATAGTAGAAAGGAATGTTTTAGTCTAATAATATTAACCTGAATATATAAAATGTGCTATCTAGGGACATAATGTACTTTTGCATTAGAGAGTAAGAAAGTGAAAAAATTAAAACTAGAGCAGGGATATAGAAAGGTGAAGAGGAAAATAGGTTATGGAAATTAGAAGTTGCATTGGGAAATAAGTTTAATGAATAATTAGTGAAAGGAGCTAGGGTAGGTGTAAGGCTGAGCTCACTTTGCAAACTACTTACTGCATAGAACTTGGAAGGACACTCTGTATATAAAGGTGTTTTTTTTTATCATTAATGACAACAATTCAAATGCTGATAATCATAGAAGACGGGGAGCTTTTACCAGGATGGTAATGACTTTTTCTTATATGTCTCAGTACATGACCTCTGGGTTTAGGCATTCAATTAGGGCTCACTGGGGACCAGGTGGATGATGCTGACAATGAAGTCACACTCTTTGCTCTATTCAAGCTGCAGTGGAATTTGGAAATGTTCAGAGAGCCTGTCACAGAATATGACTTATAGTTAGGACAAAACAAGAATGTTTGGTAGGCTACTGGGGACAGGGTGGGGCACAAAACAGAGTTAAGGCTTAAAAAGTACAGTTTCTATTTGGAATGATGGAAACATTTTGTACTGGATGTTGGTGATGGTAGCACAACATTGTGAACATAATTAACAACAATGATTTATATATTTGAATGTGGTTAAAAGGGGGAATTTCAGGCTGTATGTATGTTATTAGAATAAATATCCATGGAACTGCTCAACAAAGTGAACCTTAGGTTAAACTGTGGACTCTAGTTAATAGTACAATGTGCTATCATCCATTGTAACAAATGTATCACACCAATGCAAGATGTTAATAATAGGGTGGTATATGGGAATCCTGTATTTAATGCATTTTTAAAAAAGATTTATTTTTATTTATTGTATATTCCCCCCCTTGCTGCTTGTTCTTGTTGTGTTCATTGCTTTTGCGTTCTTCTGTGTCTGCTTGTCTCCCCCTGCTGCGGCATCCCGCCGAGTCAGCTCTCCGCGCGGCAGCTTGCCCTTGCTCGCGGCGGCTTGCCCTGCCCACGGTGGCTTGCCTTCTTGAGGCTGTCTGCCTGCTCAAGAAGGTCCCGGGAACCAAACCCGGGGCCTCCCATGTGGTAAACCGGAGCCCTACCAATTGAGCTACAACCGGTTCCCTATTTAATGCATTTTTGTTCTGTGAACCCTCAACTTCTCTAATTAAAAAAAGAAATACAAAAGAAGAATGGACTGGAATCTTTGATTTTCATGGGCTCTACTGGAATCTATGAGTCAGCTAGGCCCAAGAGGATGGTTAGCAAATGGATTTTTTGGTTGTGCTTCAAAATACCTGGATATAGTTTGAACGCTGTTTTTTTTTTTATTGTTGTTTGTTTTGTTTTGCATTGTTTTGTTTTAACAAGAATTGAATATTAAATATTCTACTTGATGCAGGAAGTATACAACAATAATATAAAAATAAATGTTTTGAGCCTGGAAAGTATTGACGCATGTAAAGTTTAAAGTGTGAGTGAGAATGCCCAAGGGTAGGCTGGGACTTTTATTGATTCAAAATTCAATCTTAATTTAAATCCTCATTTGTCACATAGCTCACATAAATCACTGTCCTTGCATCCTAACCCTCTGTCACTTGTTCCAGTACTTTCTGATTACTTTGGGTACCAGTCTGACTTTGCTTAAAAATTCACAGCAGACAGATCAGCAGATCATATATCCTTAACTTCTGTACTACACCTCCTTTCCAGTGGTTCTGCATTCATTAAAAGCTGATGTGCTCATTACCACAAAGGATCTTGATTTATTCTTGTCCTCAAATTCTCCCTAAAAAAACTTTCTGTAATCTTTTGGCTAGTTGTGCATCAGGTATTGGTTTGAGTAACTGATTATGAGATTACTAGTCTAGGGAATAGCACACTGTGCTCAACATGTTCAGTGCTCAGTAAACATAGTTTGTG
Source organism: Chaetophractus vellerosus (assembly GCA_004027955.1). Classification (NCBI taxonomy): domain Eukaryota; kingdom Metazoa; phylum Chordata; class Mammalia; order Cingulata; family Chlamyphoridae; genus Chaetophractus; species Chaetophractus vellerosus. The sequence continues at coordinate 24,242 of PVKH010001457.1, forward strand.
ATTTGATTAAATGTACACTCCATTCTCAGAACTCCTCATCCAGACACACGAAGTTCAAACTAGGCTGTCATTATTTTCATTTTGGCTCTGAATTAAACTTTGACTAGTTTGATTCTCTTGTTCTGCAGAATAACAGGGCCCCACCCTGAAGTCCAGCAGCTCCTTTAGGATAGGATTTCCTCTCTGTAAGGCCAAAAGGTCATTGCATTTGCCATTGTGATGACTTATCCTTTTAAGAACTACTCCACCTCATAAACAAGACAATTTAAAACACAATGATGTAAATTAAAAACAAAAGTAATCACATATAAATAGCAGAAACTAATTTATTAGGCAGTTTCTTAAAGGAATCTCTGCTTATTTGTGAACATAAACTTGAATTTTGTACACTGCCTTTACTTTTTTCCCCACTTTTTTATTTTTTAAAAGATACTTTGATTACATAAATGTTACAGAGAATATATAGGGGATTCCCATATACCCCACTCCCATACCTCCCACATTAGCACATCTTTCCTCAGCGTGGTACATTCATTGTGACTGATTAACATATTTTGGAGCATTGCCACTAATATATGGATTATAGTTTACATTGTAGTTTACACTCTCTCCCATTTGACTCTATAGGTTATGGCTGGATATATAATGGCCTGTATTTGTCATTGCAATGTCATTTAGATGATTCCCCGGTCCCGAAAATTTCACCCCTATTACACCTATTTTTCTCTTTCCCTAACCCCAGAACATCCATGGGGCATTGCCTCCACAACAATGGTATTTCTTCCATTGCTGGAATCACAATTAGTCTATAGTAGAATAGCAGTAAGTTTATTTTGGTCCATAGTTCGTTTCTCAATCCTGAGGACTCTGGGATGGTGATGCCCACTCCACCATTAATTGAGGGGGGGCTTTGATCCCATACATCTGATAGATGGGACTCTCTTGCTTGCAGTTGTAGGCATTCTTAGTTCCTTGGTATGTTTGTCCATCATCTCTTCCCTGTTAGTCATGCTGGCTGAGTCCATCAAACTGGAGAGTAGGTGGTGCAACTCTGTTGAGATTCAGGGCTCAGCTGGCACATGGACAGCCCAAAGATTTAAGTCTTTTGGATGTACACGTACCAACTCTAGTACTAATTATAGGTTCGAATAGAAGGACAAAAGAGTCATGCATAGGGAAACCATAGCTGAGTCTAACTCAGTCACACTGGGGAGCATAAATACCAGATTAGGGCTCACTGGCAAGGGGCCAAATTCCTGAGCTGTCTGCCCTGACAATAGTGTCTGGATGTCTCCATATCCCTGAGGAGCTTTTCTATTTGGGGTCATATCTACTTTGGCTGTCAATGAGATCCTGTTGAGATGACTTAAGCGCTACCTCTGGGATGGCCACTTGACTCCCTTTTAATTCTCGTAGGCATACAAACTCATTTTTATTTAGCTTTTTCCCCTTTTGGTCAAGGTGATTTTTTTTTCCCTAGATGCATTGCTTGTTGGTACTTTGTAGCAATCCCTCGGTGCCAGGGAGGCTCATCCGCAGGAGTCATGTCCCACACTGGGGGGAAGTTATTGCTTTTATATGTTGAGTTCAGCTTAGAGAGAGGTCACATTTGAACAACAAGGAGGCTCCCAATAGGTAACTCTTAGGCACCCTATGTCACTAGGCTAAGTTTCAATTTCAAGAGCAAAGGCTCATAAGCATAGTCATCAATATCAAGGGTCTTTCAATGGGCCATCCTCCTTCACAAGTCATTGTCCCTGTACTTGGGGCATTCTTGTTGTTCCATTAGAGAATGTGGCAGAGCTCCTCCAGATGGGAATTTGATATTTTTTGGTTATTGTGTGAATCTCTATCCACCATGACAATGCCTCACAAGCATTTGAACACATTTATACGCCTTATATGTATACTCAGGTGAACTTCCTCCCATGTACTCCCATAACTGACACCCTGCACCAATGATCCTCCCCCGTCACAGTTGTAAACCTTATGTGATCTAAAACTTCCTCAAAAATGAAGCCTATAAAATAGCCAAATACAATTGATAAGAAAATGAAATAGTAATGGTAGTTTTACACATAAGTAAAATAGAGAAAGAATTAATAAAAAGTAAAAATAGAATATTTTTAAAAATTGGAATATTAAAAATAATGAAAAAATTATTGACAAAAAAACTTTTTTTCCCACATTTTTTCCTTTCATCACTATAAGACTGTTGTCCTTTATGTACAGTGACATTTTCTTCCATTTATTCTCCATGTCTTACTTTTTTTTTCTCAATTTTTCTTCAAAGAAGTTTTAGTTCACCATAAAGTCATGTACAGAATACAGGGGATTCCCATATACCCAATATCCTCCCCATTTTCTTCTTTCCCCCATCAATAACCTTTTATATGTGGATGGTACATTTGTTACAATTGATGTACAAGTATTGAAACATAGCTACTAACCATTGTCAGTGGTTCACATTATGGTTTAATTTTGGGCCATATATTTTTATAAGATCTGATAAAATTTAACCTGGCCTGTATCATCTTTCCAAGATCACACAGAACACTTCCATCATCCCCAAAATGCTTCCTTTTCCATCTATTTTATTCCTCCCTCCCCTTCCCCTTCAGGCCCATGGTGACCACCAGGCTTCATTCTTTGAAGGACAAGATTCATAGTTACTTGCATCTTCACTGAGGGCTTGACACACTGGTCTGTCCTCCCCTATTAGGCACGACCGATGCTCTCAAGTGATTCCTGTCCCTCTGTTTGAGAACATAGTGGGCCTCCCTATGATGGGAGTCCAACACCGTCTCACTCATTATGTGGGTCTCTACCCACTGATGCAACACACTGTGCCAAAATGTTCACTCACACGCTCCCTAGAAGCCCCCAAGTGTGTCCTGGCCTGAAAGCCACCCATCTAATACCCTAAAAAAGTAACATTTCCTTGTCATATTGCCAAGTGAGCATTCCCTACATTGTGATTTCAACCACATACCCACCAATCCCCATGTGTTCACCTGGTCCCTCCCCCAACCCTTCCCCCAGTTCCATGGACCATCCAACCCACCCTAAACCCCTGTCAAAACTGCACCACCTGACCCAATATTATCACTATATGCCTGTCATGCCCCTTCACTGCACAACTACATGCTTCCACCTTGTCATAGATTTTGCCTATATGGGCATTGGCTCACAACCTTCTTCTCCCTTTCTATTTTGTGTATACCTATCTTCCAGACTCTAGCTATGTGAGTCTGCTGAGTTTGCTTAATTTATATCTGTGAGGTCATGTAATATTTGTACTTCAATGCCTGGCTTGCTTCACTCAACACAAGGTCCTCAAGGTTCATCCATGTTGTCCTGTGTGTTAGTACTGTATTCCTTCTAACAGCTGCGTAATATTCCATTCCATGTATATACCACATTTTGTTTGTCCATTCATCAGTTGATGGGCATTTGGGTTGATTTCAACTTTTGGCAATAGTGAATAATGCTGCTGTAAACATTGGTGTGCTTATATCTGTTCTTGTCCTTGCTTTCAATTCTTCTGGGTATATACCCAGCAGTGGAATTGCTGGATTATATGGCAGATCTATAGTTAGTTTTTTGAGGAACCACCAAACTGTCTTCCACAATGGCTGCACCATTCTACATTCCCACCAGCAGTGGATGAGGGTTTCCATTCCTCTGCATCCTCTCCAACATTTGTAGTCTTCTGTTTTTTTAATAGCTGCCAGTCTAATGGGTAGAAGATGATACCTCATTGTAGTTTTGATTTGCTTTTCCCTTATGGCTAGTGATGCTGAGCATCTTTTCATGTGCTTTTTAGTGATTTGTATTTCTTCTTTGGAGAAGTGTCTATTCAAATCACTTTCCCATTTTTAAAATGGGCTGTTTGTCTTTTTATTTTCAAGGTGTAGGGTTTCTTTAAATATGATAGATAATAGATTCTTATCAGATATATGGTGTTTTGGTCAGCCACAGGCGTGCCTTTTGAAATATACCAAAGATTGGTCGGTCTTTATAAAGGGTATTTATTTGGGGTAGAAGCTTACAGTTACCAGGCCACAAAGCATAAATTTCTTCCCATATCCAAGTCCACGTGTTGGAGCAAGATGGCTGCTGACGTCTCCAGGGTTCAGGTTTCTGGATTCCTTTGTTCCCGGGGCTGCGTTTCTCTCCGGGCTTAGCTTCTGTTTCCTTCACGAGTTCAACTGTAGACCATGAGGCCTTCTATGCGTTGCGTCTCTCCACAAGGCAGCTGTAGACTATCGGGCGAACGGCTCACTCCAACATCAGAACTGCTTCTCCAATCTGTTTTTCTAAATCTCCGCTTCTCTCGATCTGCTTTTCTCAATCTGCTTGCTCTGCTGCCTCTTGTCTAGCCTTTTATACTTGAGACCATGCCCACCAAGGGGTGGGGCTCAATGTCTCACTGACATGGCAGTTAACACCCTACTCATAATTTAATCATGCCCAGATGAACAGATTAGTTTACAAGAATAATCCAATCTGTATTTTTGGAATTCATGATTAAATAAACTCTGAAACCATTACATCATTGTCTTAAAAAAGACAAAATAGCATTCCTTCTACAAGTAACCTACATAGGAGTAGGTGGGAGTCTGGCCGCTGCTGGGCCCCAGGTTGCCCTATTATTCCAGCCTATGGCTCTGCTCCCTGTGTCTTCACATTCCAAGACTCAGGCTGAAGAAGCCCAAGGAAGCAAAGCCTGTTCTTGTTATTGAGGCCAAGATGAAGAACCAGAATGCTGGTGGAGACTCATTTGGACCATAAAGCTTCTACTCAGAACTGGCATGTTATCAAAGCAAGTCACATGCCCAAGTCAATGGAGTAAGAGGTATTAAAAAGAAATACACTATTGTCTTCCATCTTGGTAAAAAATACTCATGTTCTTTACTTCTTCAATCAAATTATAGTCACCACCATACCTAAGGGAGAGACCTAAATATTTTATCCAATCTCGGCATAAGGTTCAAAATCTAGGATCTCATCAAGGCCCCTCCATCAGATAAAATCTAGAGATCTGAAACTAAAAATATACTTTCTCAAATATAAAACAGAGGAACAGTGAACAAAACCAACAGCAAACACTCTCATTTGGAAAGAAAATAAGAAATGTTACTTGATTAGGCCTTTATTTTGTCCAGTCCATTCTTAGCCATGTGTTTGGCTCATCTCTCTGAAAAAGCCTTCATTTCTATTACACTTCTTGGCCACATCTCAAAAGAGCACTGGGCAATATGCATCTCAGGGGACCTAGAAGCTTGCTAAATCTGATTCTTTTTGGTAGAAGGCTGAAGATGCAAAAGTTTTTTTTTTTTTGTCTTAAGTACAGTGTCTTCATCCAGGCTATTGGAACTTTTGTCATTCTAACTCTCTCAGAAATATGGTTGACTTTTTAATTAATTCATTCTAATCAGAATCATGTGCAAATAGTCACACACAACCTTTTGTTTGTTTGTTTGCTTAGATGTGCCTTTCGCTCTATAATTAATTACAGATAATTTGAGTGACCAGACTTCAATGGGACTGTCGACACCTCTTTTTGAGAATTCATTTTGTTTAACTGACCTGATTTTCTCTGATGTAGCATCATTGCATTCTGTGATCCAGGCTGACAAGCCTTCAGTGCCAGAAACTCACAATATCTCTTAAGTGTTTACTCATAATTGGAAATAAAGGAACTAGCATTCTGTTCTTTCTCCTCTCCCTTCTATTAGCAAAGAAAATCACAGAGCTTAAACCAAAATCAATGGGCAGTCCAATCCTTTTATATAAGGAAAGATGGAATGAATGCTTGCAAATAATAATAAACTTTACTACAGCATCCATTTTTTAAAAAATTGAAGGAGAAAAACAGAATAAACAAACCACCTGTTTTGGTCAGCCACAGGCGTGCCTTTTGAAATATACCAAAGATTGGTCGGTCTTTATAAAGGGTATTTATTTGGGGTAGAAGCTTACAGTTACCAGGCCACAAAGCATAAATTTCTTCCCATACCAGAGTCCACGTGTTGGAGGAAGATGGCTGCCG
>PVKH010001458.1:0-30487 GCA_004027955.1 Chaetophractus vellerosus
TTGGACTTGAGAACCCGTGAGGGTTCTGTTGCTGTAATACAGACAAGGATAGGGTTAGCCTACTGGTGAGAAGTGGCCTCATTTGAGGGCTATTTTGAAGATTTTAAGAATCTGTAAATGATTAGGTACATAAGGCAAAAGTATGTTTCATGAATAGAGAGTTCTCTGAGAAAACTGCCTAGATGGGTTGTGAAAGTTGTTTTCAGGCAAGGCCTAAGTTCCTCCTGGAAATTTCCTCAATCTATTTCACCTGATGGCTTGCTGGGTAGTCTTCAATGGTGACATTTGGATGAAATGAACTTTAGGGTCTCTTTAGATGTTGAGATACTATGGACAACACAACCTACTACTGGACAGAATTCCCAGATGAAAAAAGAAGAAAAAGAGAACATCTTAGAAATGATCAATGGCCATAATTAAAAATCACAGTCAAGTCCTCTATCAAGGGGCAAAAATTTGCAGGAAAACGGTTAAGTAATGAATCTGGGTGTGATGGTCAGGCTCATGTGTCACCTTGGCCAGGTCATGGTGCCCAGCTGTCTGGTCAAGCAAGCACTGGGCTAATTGTAATACAAGGACATTTCATGGACTTTAATCATGTATGAGTTTGATTGTATAGATGGCTAGTTACATCTACAATCAACTGAGGAGATTGCCATCAGCAATGAGTGACATCTCATCCAATCAGTTGAAGGCCTTAAAAGGAGAAGTGATTTCAGCATTCAGAGAGAGAGAATTCCCATATCTCCTTCAGACAGCCAGCATCTTCCAGGGACCTCCTGGAGGACCTTCATTGGAGACTCTGGCTTGCAGCCTGCCCTATGGAATTTCAACTTGTGCATCCCCTCGGTTGTGTGAGACAATTTAATAAAATCTCATACTATCGACAGATATCTCCTGTCAGTTCTGTTTACCTGACTAATACACAGGGCCATGTTTTTTTGTTGTTTTTTTAAATTATTGATTATTTGCCCACTTATTCATTCAGCAAACACTTCTGTGTCTTTCCTATGTTCCTTGCATTATTTTAGGCATTTGGGAAACAACAATGAATGAGACAATGAGATCCCCCTACTCTAATGGAGCTTATATTCACTGGGGTAAGACGCATACTAAGCCGAGAAATAAATAAGATGATTTCAGAGATTCTGAAGTTCTCCAAAGGATACAAGCTTAGAGATGTAATAGAGAGTGACTAGAAGGGGGTTCCTTAAATAGGGAGATCAGCAAAGTCTTCTCTGAGAAAATTGCATCCAAATGGAGATTGAGAAGCTCTCAAGGCATATGTATATATTATAGTTGCGGCAAATAAAACATTTACAATAGTTAAGATGTGCTCATAATATAGTTGTCTAAAATAATATCATGGATAGAATTGGTGAGTTATTTGATAAGTTCAGTAAGCAAGGTGGAATGTTTCTTTTTTTTGGATTTCTAAAAATAAAGTCTGAAAACTGAGAATCATGTAAAATAAGTACACCCAAATTCTAAATAGAGGCACTGGACACAGCCGAATTTCTATCAATCCCTATCACCCACCTCCAGTTTATATAAGACAAGACCAGATACTTGAAGGGGTGACTGAGAACATCATTAATGTAATGAGTTGTAGGTCAAGGGGAGAGGACCTCTCCTCTCCCTATGGAGTGAACCAGTCTGTTCATGGACCAGGTCAGCAAAGAGTCACAGCAGAAGTTCCTGCAGGTTATTTTTCAGGAGCAATTTTAAGATCATTTGCGCCTCTATATTCTGGAACCAACAATGTTGGTGCACAAGAGGAACGCTTTTCTGGTAAATGCCCAGAACTCCTAAGTGGGAACACTGACCAGAAGGCACATCAATCTGTTTGCAGCACCACTGTCCTGGAGTTCAGCTCTGTACAGGGATTGCCTAGGAAGAAGAAGTCCCTTGCCCACAGCCGGCTCATCTCTACCTCATTGGGCTCCATGTTATTTGGGAATCAGAGCCCTGGTTCCTCTGGCTCTCCCCAGCTCTGGAGTGGTGCTCTGTTTTCTATCTCTATCACTTTGTTCCTGGTGCTCTTTGATTCATCTCATCTGCATAAGACCTAGGGTAACTGACTTCCAAAGTGGCTGTACCATTTACCTTCCCACCAGCTGGAATGAAGATGTCTAATTTTTCCACTTCCTCACCAATATTAGTTATTGTCTTTCTCTTTGATCTTGGTCACCCTAGTGGGTCTGAACGGTGTCTCATTGTGGTTTTGATTTGCCTTTCCTTAAAGGCTAATGATATTGAACATTCTTTCATGAGCTTTTTGGCCATTTGTTTTTCTTCTTTGGAGAAATGCCAATAGATCCTTTCCTTTCCTAAAACTAGGTTGTATTTTTTTTTTTAGTTTTAAGAGTTCTTTATATATTTGAGATAGAAGTCCCCTATCAGATATATGATTTGCCAACATTTTCTCTCATTCTATGGGTTATGGGTTATATTTTCACTTTCCCTCAAGTGTCCTTTTAATATTGATAAAGTCCAGTTTATCTATTTTCAATTTGGTTGCTTGTGCTTTTGGTGTCATATCTAAGAAACCATTGCTTAATACAAAGTCTCAAATGTTTTACTTGAGAGTTTTCTAAGTTTTCTTCTAAGAGTTTTATAGTTTCAGCTCTTACATTTAAGCCTTTGGTACATTTTTAGTTAATTTTTCTATATGCTGTGTCATAGGGGTCTCATTTCATTCTTGCTGAAAACACATTCTTTCCACATGGAATTATCTTGGGATCTTTGTAAGAAAAACAATTGAACCGAAATTTGAGGGCTTATTTCTGGACTCTCAATTATATTCTACCAATGTACGTATCTATCCTTATGCCAGTATCACTCAGTCTTGATTACTTTAATTTAGATTTTTAGTAAATTTTATAAGTAGAAAGTATGACTCCTCCAACCTTGTTGTTCTTTTTCAAGAATGTTTTGACTGTTTTCAGTCCCTTGCATTTCCACTTGAATTTTAGGACAAGCCTGGCAATTTCTTCCAAAAAAGGCAGTTGAGATTTTGATAGGGATTCCATTGTATCTGCATATCAATTTGGGGATTATTGCCATCTCAAAATTATATTCCAATCCATGAACATGGGCTGATTTTCTGTTTATTTAGGTTTCTTTTCATTTATTTATTATTGTAGTTTTCAGTGTCCAAAAATTGCACTCCTTTGTTAAATTTATTCCTAATAGTTTTATTCTTTTTGATGTTATTATAAATGGAATTTTATTAATTTCATTTCTGGATTGATCATTAAGAGTGGTCAGAAATAAAATTGATGTTTGCATACTGATCTTGTATCTTGCAAACTTCCTGTACTCAATTATTAGTTCTAAAAGTCCTTTTGTGGATTTCTTATGATTTTCTATATATAAGATTACATCATTCTCAAATAGAGATAGTTTTGCTTCTTTCTTTTCAATCTGAATGTTCCTTTATCTTGCCTAATTTTCCTGGCTAGAACCTTCAGTACAATGCTAAGTCAAAGTGATGAGATTGGACATCCTTGTTCATGATGTTAGGGAGAAAGCATTCAGTCATTCACCATTTTAAGTAAGATGTTAGCTGTGACCTTTTTGATAGATGTCCTTTTTTCAGGTTGAGGAAGTTCCCTTCTATTCCTAGTTTTTTGAGTGTTTTATCAAGAAAGAATTTGGATTTTATGAAATACTTTTTCTGCATCTATGGGGATTAAAATGATTTTTGTCCTTTATTTTATTATTATATGTGTATTATATTGATATTTATAAGTTGAACCAAGCTTACATTCTGGGATAAATCTCACTTGGTCATGTTGTATAATCATTTTATGTGTTACTGGATTTAGTTTTCTAGTATTTTATTAATGATTTTTGTGTTTGTATTAATGAGATATTACTTTATAGTTTTCTTTTCTTGTTATGTCTTTTTTTTTGGGGGGGGGGGTTTGATCAGGGTAATACTGACCTTACCGAATGAGTTGGGAAGTGTTCCCTCTTGTTCTATTTTCTTTTTTGAAAAATTTTGCAAAGAATTGTTATTAATTTCTCTTTAAATGTCTGAGAGAATTCACCAGTGAAGCCACCTGGGCCTGGTAATATTGTAGGGTTTTTAAAAAATTAATAATTCAATCTCTTTCTTGTTGTACATCTATTAAATTTCTATTTCTTTTTGAGTCAGTTTCAGTAGTTTGCCTTTCTAGGAATCTGTCCGTTTCATATATGTTATCAAATTTGCTGACATAAAGTGTTCATAGCATTCCTTTATAATCTCTTTTATTTCTTTAAGTTTGATAATGATGTCCCCTCTTTCATTCCTTATTTGAATAATTTAAAAATTCTCTCTTTTTTCTTGTCAGTCTTGCTGTTTGTCAATTTTGCTGATCTTTTCAAGGAACAAAGTTTTGGTTTTTGTGGATTTTCTCTATTGTTTGCTATCTTTTGTTTCATTTATTGCCACTGTAATCTTTATTATTTCCTCCATTCTCCTTGCTTTGGGTTGAGTTTGCTCTTATTTTTCTAGTTTCTTAAGATGGGAAGTTTGTTATTTATTTGAGATCTTTCTTCTTTTTAATAGCATTTACAGCTATATATTTTCCTCTAAGAATCACTTTAGCTGCAACCAATATGTTTTTATATATAATTTCTTCATTTTCATTCATCTCCAAATATTTTTAATTTCCCTTGTGATTTCTTCTTTGACTCATTATTTTGCAGTGTGTTTTTCAATTTCCACTTATTTATAAATTTCCCAAATTTCCTTCTGTTGTTGACTTTTAATGTTATTCTATTGCTATCTGTGAATGTATTTTGTAAGATTTCGATCTCTTTAAATTTATGGAACCTGTTTTATGGCCCACCATATTTTCTATCCTGGGGAATGATCCTTAAGCAATTAAGAAAAAATCTGTATTTATTGGGTAGAGTTACTGGGTGGAATATTATATATATATGTCTCTAAAGTCTAGTCAGTTTATATTATTATTCAAGTCTTCTATTTCCTTGTGGATCTTCTGTCTAGTTTTTTTTTTCTATCCATTATTTAAAGTAGGATATTGTCTTCTCCTACTGTTATTGTTGAATTATCTATTGCTTGCTTCAATTCTGTCAGTTTTGATTCACATATTTTGGGCTTTCTTGTTAAGTGCATATATGTTTATAATTGTTATATCTTCTTGAGGAAGTGATCCTTTTATCATTACAAAATGTCCTGCTTTTTCTCTAGGAACAGTTTTCTCTTAAAGTCTATTTTTTCTGATATTAGTATAGCCGCTTTTGTTCCCTTTTGGTTCTTTTTTGCGTGACATATCTTTTTCCATCCTTTTACTTTCAATTTATTTTTGTCTTTGAATCTAAAACGTGTCTCTGGTAGATAGCATAAAGTTGGAGCTTTTAAAAAAAATCCACTCTGCCAATCTCTGCCTTTTGATTGGAAAGCTTAATCCATTTATATTTAATGTAAATATTGTTACAGTAAGAGTTATGCCTGCCATTTTGCTATTTGTTTTCTATATTTCTTATGTCATTTTGTTCTTCTATCCTTCCATTGCTGTCTTCTTTTGTGTTAAATAAATATTTTTGAGTATTTGTACCCTACTGAGTCAACATCTTTAATCAGCTAGTAACAGCAGCATGGGAGGACTTGGCATGCATAAGAATGGCAGATGATTTGGTGTGATTGAAAGCAGCCAGAGGACAGACCATGAAAAACTCCTGTATATATTACTGATCAGATTTGTATTTTAGGAGATCACTCCTTGAGCAGTGTGGAGATTGGATTGGAATGAATTATTGAAGGGGCTGACATTTGAGAAGGCTGTTGCAATTTCCTAGGGAAAAGCTATGAGGGCCAAAACTAAGGCATGGAAAATAGAGATAGAAAGAGAAAGTTCAAGAGATTTGGGAGTTAGAATATACTCGACTTGATTATCAATTAAATAGCACATGGAAGGAGGATTTGAGCATCACACTAATTCTGTCTTAAGATGTTTACTAGAATGGAGAACATTCATCGCAGAGGAATACAGATAGAAGGAAAATTCACTCTTGGATTAGATACGTGGGCTTTGTTTTACCTCTGGGACATCCAGGTGAAGCTAGATACACAGGCTTCAAGAAAGAAGTGAGAGTTGGAAATTTAATGGGAAATATGGCTGATGATATAGGCTGTCTCATTCAGCACTCATTTCTAGCCCACTTTGCATTTAACTATTATGGAGTCAGATGTCATATGACAGAATCCTAAAGATAGAATTGGAAATTTGCTGGGTGGGAGTTCCTGGAAAGTATTTGCTACCTTGACGTAAAGGAATAGACCTGGCTCTCATGCCTCTGCCCATTTCCCTTTCCTCTTCATACCTGCAATGAGCTCACGAGGCCTGGAGGTGCAGCAGCCATTTTGTAGCCATTGACAACAAGCAGAAAGACAACCACCTGCAAGCTGGGAAGAGTGGTGCAGAAATATCGAAAGAGCGTGGATCCATATAGGCATTATCTATCTGGACCTACATGAGATAAATGCACCTGTAGGTATCTGACTGTTTTTGAGATTTTATATTGCTAAGAGTTGAACACAGTCAAAACTGATACAAGAGTCATTAGCTCTTAGATGGTAGATGAATAAGATCATGACTATAAATGCCCAACCACTCAACTAAGTATTTGGGACATGCTGCATACGTTCAGCAATCATGCAAGCCAAAAATTTGGAAGAGTTGTGTCACAGAGGAGAGAGTGGACAACTGAATCAAAGAAGACTGATGCGGCAAGTAAGATTCTCCTAGTCATTCATGCTTTTACTATCTTCATTCTTAGATATGCATCAGCCACTACTGCTCAGTGAGGGGCCTCCTCTGCAGCAGCTGCAGAGGGTGAAAATGTTCCCACGTGGGTTTTCGTAATCATTGCAGTCACCTTCTTGGTGATCTTGCTATGATCCATTCCCATTCTCCATCTTTATGTTTTTATTTCTTAGTCCCTTAATTTTCTGATTACTGGGGATCCCTGTCATTAACTGGATCCCCAATGTCAAGTGTAATTTCAAAATCCCACAAAGAACATGAACCCTCTGTGTTTTTGTAAGAAATGGTGGTTTTAATTTTTCCTTGGTATTGCAATATTCTTCCCTTTTTTTTTTTTTTTTTGCTTTCACTCTTCTCCCAAGAGTCAATGCCAGGGTCTCTTGGGACCTCTCTTTCTGTTCAGTTCTCCAAGGGATATTCTCTACAATACATTCTTGAGATGGCCTGTTTTGAATTTATATTTCAAAACCAAAATGTCATTAATGTTCTTCCTCTTGATAATTGGGTTGGAAAGGTTGATTGGATCCATTCTTTAAAGTGTGATTCAACATTCATTTGTCTCCTTACTCATTCTTCTGGATTGGCAAAGAGTGTGTGAAAATGAACTTCCATGGAGATTTTATGGTTTTGATGAAATACTGATATTCATAATTAATATAAAACTTCCAGTCTTCAGTGTCAGCCCTTTCTGATTTAGAGCAAGCAATGGGGTTTAGTTGTCCTCAACTTAAACCAAAGAGAGTGTATGTTCTTGAGAAAGCCTACTAAAAGGGTGTGGGAGAAGAAGTCTGTGTTACATTTCAGAGTTTATATGAAGAATATTGTTTTAGATCATAGATAGATACAATGTGGAAGGGATGAGAAAAAGAAATTGAAAGGTAGAATATCACTGGACTTTATTCCAAGAAAGGATATTCTGTCCTCTTTAGAACACAGCAGGATGGTAAAAGAGGTTCAGCCAACGGCCATCTGCATTAGAGCAATATCAAAAACAACCTGGACTTCCAACTCTTAGCAGGACCTGCCAGGCCACAGTCTCATTTTGGGCTTCTTTCATATGAATGCTTCAGCCATGCATAGGGGCTGCATTAGAGGATCGCAAATGGCAGTTCGCCCTTGCTACAGTTCCACCCACTGAGGCACATTATTAAATGCTTCAGTATTGCATGCACTGTGCTAATTGTGCAAGGTTAAATAAGGCTTGGGCCATAGCTTACTCAGTTTACAGTGTGGCGAGGGACACCAAAGTACCTTCTTGCACAATGTCAGATTTGTAATATAACAAGGAGAGGGAGCAATGTGCTTATCTCTGTATCCCCACAGGCTAGCACAGTCCCTCACACATAGTAGGTCTTTGGCAAACACTTGTTAAATAATGAAAGTACTTGTTAAGGTGACTATAGGAACTCAAAAATAAAGAACAATTACTTCTGCATGGAGACATTAAGAAAAAGCTCAGAAAGTAAACTATAATTCGATTTGGACTTCACAACTGTTGAGAAATTTACTTGGTAAAAAAGTTGGAAAAATGTATTCCTGGTCAAGACTAAATTTAGTAAAGGCAGGAAGTAAAGAGGGTTTGATTAGGACAAAAATAATAAAATTATTGCCTAAATTTATAATTTATGTTGGGCATTTTACATGTAATAACTCATTTTTTTCCACAACAATACTGTGGTGAAGTATTATTGTATTGAGTACATGATGAAAACGTGATGGCCAAACTGCCCTCATTATATAATCTTTTTTTTTTTAAAGTGTGTGTGTCTGTGCGCGCGCGTGCGCGCGTGCGTGTTGGGGGGGGGTTGATGGTTTTTCTTAAGGTAAATGGCATGTTCTGCTTTGTTTCCAAGTAGGTGGAAGAAAGATTGGAAGGTGGGAAACTTTCTGCCAAGAATATCTAAGCCAAATTCAGAAGTCAACTTAGAAAACACACGTCTGTAATGCTCTAATTCAATTAAGTAGATTTGAAGAAAGGTACTCTGTTTATAAAATTCTGAACATATAAACTTTTAGATATTTTTAAGTATTTTAAATTAACATAGCAACTATGGACACACACTTGGGAGTAGAATTTTTAATATATTCTCCTTCGTTTTGTGTTTTCATCCCCCAGGCAACCTAATTTCAAAGACGGGCAACCAAATGCACAGTGATTGAAGAGCCATTATTTTTTAATGGTGGGTCTAATAAGGGGCAGAACTTTTAATGTTTGCATCCTCAAACACAGATTTTTACCTTCTAGAATATGCTTAGACTTGAATGTCCTAAATGACATTTTAAAATAATTATTGTACGCTGTTTTTGTTTAAAGGTCCCGATGCTTGTATTTGTGAGTGGCAATTCCATATGACATTCAGCTTCTAGATGTCAAAGTTGCAGAAGGGGCATATGTGAGGGTACTTTCCAAATTTAATAATGAAATAAGTCTTGTAATGACCCTCTCTGTATTTCACCTTCAGCCAATCATAAAGAAAACTTTACTATTCCAGCTGATCGCTTCCTCAAAGTCAATGTGGCTCACCCAAACCCTTAGTGCTTACAAGAACACAAAAGGAATTGGAAATAATTAGAGGTGAAGAAAATGAAAAGTCTGTTCAAATATACTTGTATTAATATAAAAACACAAAGCGATGACTGGAGCTTTCCAACAGGTGGACTGTATTGTTTTAGCTACTACTTAAACTGTTTGCCTTCTTTGAGGAATTGTTTTTTAATCCTGTCTCTATTCCTACTAGAGAAAAGAAAAGAATACTGTACTGAGACTTTTCACACATTTCCCATTCCACTTGAAAGACAATTGATTATAAAGCGGTTACATACTTCTCAGATTGTTACTGCTACTATTGTTATTGGTAATTAACCAGCATCAATCTGACACCCTGTAAAATCACACCTGGTGGGGATTTACAGGCATTCCTGGGAAGACAGAAGGGCTCAAATACTCTACAACTAAGTGCTAAAACACTATCAATCTCTAATCAAGAGATTGATGGGTGAATGGAGGAACTTACAGTGAACTCTGGGTTATAAGTTATTTTTTCCTTAAAAGAGAGGGGCAATCTAGTGATGAAAAGAATGGCAGTTATGAGTTATTTTGTACTTGTTTGAGGGTAATTGGGACAACCTGCACCAATTATCCATCAGAGATGGGGGATACATGGGAGGAAGCTCACCTGGGCATACATATAAGGCATATAAATGTGTTCAAATGTTTATGGGGCATTGTCACAGTGGGTGGAGAGTCACACAATAACCTAAGGAATATCAAATTCCCATCCTGGGGAGCTCTGCCACATTCTCTAATAGATCATCAAGAATCCCCCAAGTACAGGGGCAATGACTAGTGAAGGAGGATGGTTCATTGACAGGTCCTTGATATTGATGACTGTGCATATAAAACCTTACTTTTGAAATTGAAACTTAGCCTAGTATTATAGGGTGCCTAAGAGTTGCCTCCTGGGAGCCTCCTTGTTGCTCAAATGTGGCCTCTCTCTAAGCCAAATGTAGCATATAAATACATTACCTTCCCCTCAGCATAGGACATGACTCCCAGGGACAAGCCTCCTTGGCACTGAGGGATTACTACCAAGCAACAACTAGCAATGCCACTGGAAAAAGACCTTGACCAAAAGGGGGAAAAGGTAAAGACAAATGAGTTTATATGGCTAAGAGACTTCTAAGTGAGTCAGGAGGTCATTCCAGAAGTTATGCTTATACACATCTCAGCAGGATCTTTTTGACTGCCAAAGTAGATACTACCCCAAAATAGTGGGGCTCCTGAGGGCTCTGGAGACAACAAGACACTATAGTCAGGTATATTGCTCAGGAGATTGGTGCCTTGCTAGTAGGACCTACTTTGGAATGTATGCTTCCCAAAGTGACAGAGTTGGACTCAGTTGTGGTTTCCCTGCACATGGCTCTTCTGTCTTTCTATTTGAACCTATAATTAGTACTAGAGTTGGTAGATATATGTCCAAGAGACTTAAATCTTTGGGCTCTCCATGTGCCAGCTGGGACCCGAATCTCAGCGGAGTTGCAACACCTACTTTCCAGTTCATTGGTCTCACCCAGAACACCTAACATGGAGGTGATGATGGACAACCACCATACCAAGGAACCGAGAGAGACTACAACTGCAAGCAAGAGAGTTCCATCCATCGGCCCCATGGGATTGCAGATCTCTCTCAATTAGAAGTGGAGTGGACATCACCATTCCAGAATCCTCAGGATTGGGGAATAAGCTATGGACTAAAGTAGACTTACTGGTATTCTATTATAGACTTATTATGATTCTAGCAATGGAAGAAATTATCTCATTGATGTGGTGGCAGTGGCCACTGGAGGTTCTGAGGGCAGGGAGAGGGAAAACAGGTATAATACAGGGGCATTTTGGGGACTTGGGAATTGTCCTGAATAATATTGCAATGACAGATACAGACCATCATAAATCTTGCCATAACCTACAGAATTAAGAGAGTGTAAACTACAATGTAAACTTTAATCCATGCTTAGTGGCAATGTTCCAAAATGTGTTCATCAATTGCAATGAATGTGCCTCACTAATGAAATATGTTGTTAATGTGGGAAAATGTGGGAGGTGTGGGGAGCAGTGCATATGGGAATCCCCTATACTTTTTATGTGGCATTTGTGTAATCTTTTAAACAATAAAAAAATATTTTTAAAAAAAGTAATTGGGCCTTGTATGGAAAATTGTGGCCACTCATGTTTCGTTTCCACAAAGGGAAAGACAGCCTTTCCTGGGCATTGTCTGAAGAAAAATAGGCCCTTGAGACAATAACAGGTACTATAAGAAAAAGAAGTAAGACAAGTTTTTGTAAATGTT
Source organism: Chaetophractus vellerosus (assembly GCA_004027955.1). Classification (NCBI taxonomy): domain Eukaryota; kingdom Metazoa; phylum Chordata; class Mammalia; order Cingulata; family Chlamyphoridae; genus Chaetophractus; species Chaetophractus vellerosus. The sequence continues at coordinate 11,630 of PVKH010001458.1, forward strand.
TAAAGAAAGTTAAATGGATCTCTTTGCAACAGATCTCAAAGTTTTTAAAGTGCTTATATGCTTATGACACTAAAAAAGGAGGATTTAGTATGTATAATTTCTAAAATTTATCTTACTTTTTTGGGCAGGAGGTTTCAGACCCCAGTGTTACTTATAATATGCTAGGTCTCACAGCAAAGGATATTTTATTATGGTACAAGTAATGGTTTTATACTATCTCTTTACTCAAAGGTGCTACACCTCTGATATTATTTTGAAAAAATATTTTGCCTCTTAGTGTACAATTTTTTTCATATTCCCTTTAGAATTTTGAGGAACTGTCATCTCATTCAAGTTAGAGGGTGGAAGATATGGCAACTGATTGGAATTTTATTTAGCTGACTGTACCACAAGTTTTATTGTCTCTACAAACATAGTTTATAAATATCTAGGAGTTGCTATGGCCTTTTGCTGGCAATGGCCCCTGAGGGAAGGACAAGAAATAATTAAAGAAAGAGGTTTATAAAAAATCATTTTTAAGGCAGATTGGTTTACTGAAAGATACTGTGTACTCTGCCAAGAAGGAATGTTTGCAGTTCTATTTAACTAACTTTAATTGAGATCTCACAAGTGACCTTACACTATATTTTTAGATGGGAATTTTCTGTTGGATGATGTGCATTAAACAGAAAATATAAGATGAATGCCAACTGCTAAAAATCTGGGAACCTGAAGGCTGACATAGAGACCCTACTGGTAAATAAGAACCCTGATCATTCTAAAGACAAAGTATGGTGGCAAAACAGATGGGCAGAATCTTGTTTTCTGATGACCATTTTTCTTAGAACTCCATTTAAAAAACTACCTTACTATTTCAGCTTTCTATGTATATTCTCAAAAACATTATTTATTCAAGAAGTTGATCCATCCCCAAGTAGTAATGGAATTTCTCAATAAAATACACCCAGGACAAACATCTCTTATTGCCCAATGCATTCCACAAAGCATCCTTGGAGGCTTTTAAAATTTTATTCCATGTTTAAGGCCCTTGAAGAAATGAACTCAAATAGTGTTGAAATCAGTTTAGTGGAAAGGGGATCTAAGAATTATCCTTTCTCAAAATCCAGAACTATGTGTACCCATGATACAGCCATCTTCATTCTTTCAAGGTGGCATTGCTTTTAATATATCTTGGGAAGTAAGTGAAGTATTTAAATCACTTCTACAATAGATTACTCTTCTTCCTTCATGCTACATGTGTTTGAGAAGAAAGCTACTCAACAATCCTTTCTGCTTTTCTTGCAAATGAGGCTGATTCCAGTGTCATGTTTAAGTGTCTTTACTGTCAACTGATGTATCTGCTCAACACCTTATACTCAACACTCCATGTTATACTCAATATCTTTCTGCCAACTTTACATGGTCATTAACTCCTAACCTGTAGTATACAAGTACTGGTAGTAGTATATGCCATCTTAAACAAGAGTTACTGGGCATCTGTTTTTATGTCTGTCCAGTTTTTATTTACACTTATCCCTTGAGGTTCTAGATGAACTATGTGCTATGGGATCACAAATTCCAATTTAACTCAACAAGCCACAGTCATCAAACATGTGAGAAACAATCCAGGCATTTAGATAATATTGTAATTAACCAGTCTTTATAAGAATAAATGAAAGAGAAGTACAAAAATATATGATGAATTACTGGATAGAGTAGCAGTTAAACCCAACAAAAACATCAGGCTTAGAGATTTAGAATATAAGAGCTAAAGGGAAAGTTAGACTTTATGTATCATTTTACAGCAAGAAAACAGTCTTCCCGAGATTAAATGATTCTGTAGCAAAAGTTACATAGTTAATTGCAGAGGTCTTTTTTTTTTTCTCAATCTGATGCAGTTTCTATATATCATTTGACTTATTCTAATGCTTCTGCTCTAAGTCTACAATAGGTATTGCCCTTCACCTCACTCCCAAATTCCCAACCGTGATCAGTCAAAGAAACCCAAAATCACTCCAATTTTTCACTAACATTATTCTCTATGGTCTACTGGCATAGATCTGTGTTCTCCTTGTGTTATCCTGATTAAGCTTGGAGGTATCAATTTGTACAAAATTACACCCATACAAGAATAAGACCTTTTATAAGTCATGTCAAGAAGGGTTTTCCATACTTTCTTTTTATATTTTGGCCACTAGAAAAGTGTTATTGATTCACTCAAGTTCAAATGATATTTACTAACAGCAAGTGTGTTTAGGCTTTCAAGACTTTATGTGCATTTTAAGAAAGGCTAAAGTAAAATTGTGGAATTATTCTATTGTTAACCTAAACCTACATACATAATCATACCATAGCTATAAATAACATATATAGGCATCACTAGCATACAAGTCTGTCAATCACTATTAATCCCACCTCACTAGAGAAGCTGAAATACTTAGCTCAGAATGGGAAACCTTCCTTAATGTTTAGGTCTGCATCTTCTTTGTCACATATCATGCATATTCTCTATTATCCAACGATCCCTTTCTGTCCAAGCCTCATACTGAGTCACACTGTTACATATCATATCCTCCATCCTTCTTTCCTCAAAGAAGGTTCACTGGGTACCTATGTGTGCTGACACTGGCCTAGGTAGTGGGAATAATAAGGAGCAAGATAGAAATGGTTCTCACTCTGTTGGAGTTTACTCTCTTGTGACTATATCCTTTTTTAAAAAAAATCTACATATTTAATTTATAGATTTCAGATAATTATTGGATTTTGTCTGCAGTTGCTCAACATTTGGTCATCATCAAGTTACTTTTCTTGTTTCAGCTATTTCTGATCTTGTTTCATACTGACGTAGGCATATTCAATATTGACATGTGGAGGTTTACTCTCTCCCCTTGGGGGTGTATTCATATAATCCCTATTATCAAATTTTCCCTTTACCAGATTACCAAAATGAGCAAGTTTTACAGATCTCTCTCACTTTCAGCAGAAAGGGAATGATCCAAGTTGAATGCTTCTTGAACCATTTCTTTCTCCATTATATATAAGTCCTTTATATTATGGTTATCTTCTGTTGCCTAATATTAAGTGTCTTCTTGACTGCAGCTGAATGTAAAAGTTGAATACTTGCTTTCTTATTAGTTTTGTTATTCAAAAATATTATGTCTATACCACTATCACTGGTATCTGCACATCGTCAATGTTCAGTCTCATCAACCACTCACCCAAAACCAATCAGAGGTCTCACTCAATAAATAAATGTCTTTGGGAGACTGTGGTTCCAGCATAACATCAAACCAAACTAAAAGTTGGTCTCTAGAATTGTAATGGAACCACAATTTTCCTTATCAGAAACTGCTGTGAATATTATTTTTTATTTCTGGGGGTGTCTCATTAATGTCATCTCTGAAGCATGTTTTACTTTAAACAGGACAATAGGAAAAGCAACAAGCAGGCCCTACAATGCTGCCAATATATTTATTTTAAAACAATGACTATAAAATCCTAGCGGTGTCTTCTTTTTTTTTGGCATACTAGTGTACTAGGTATGAAGCCTGTCCATCCTAGAGGTTTCATAAGTAGTGAAAGCAAGCAATTTATTTTCATTTATCATGCAAATGAGTACTAAGTTTGTGCATGCATGCTCACAATTTAATATTTTATATACATTTATGTGCAAATTAAGTGTGGCCCTCAGGCTCCTGGCAAGCTGCCACTGTAGCCCTTGGAAGTATAGAACTTGGGCAGCTCAAAATTTACAGCTTTTTCCAGTGAGGTCTATTTCATTGCCTTCTACTTTTTTGTGGTCTGCTTGAGACTTGATGCCCAATTTTAAAAAGTACATTTATGATCTTATCTCTCCACCTGGTAGACTCAATTAAAGAAATGACAGAAACAAAAGTGAATTAAGTTATCTGAGTTTGGAGGAATTATTTTGATATAATTTTTCAATAACAAGATGTTCTGTTAAGCCCATTGAAAGCCTTTGTGTACTAATATTATATAAATAGAAAGATAACTTGTACACACCTGTGTACAAGTTCTTTCAAGATGCCTCCTATCGAACTACTTTTAAAAATGTGTGATCTTGTAGCTATAAAATCGGTTCTCATTATTCAGAGATCACTTAGACAGCAAACTCTGCAAATTTTGCAGTCTCTGTGCTAAAGGTCCCTCTGACAACCAAAGCCCATTTTACTCAAACTTTGCCTTTAATTCTAACATATTTAGTTAGTTTGTTTCCTAGTCCACACCAGCTGGGAAGCAACAATTCAGGATAAACAGTTTTGTGGCTGCCCACTGACTCCAAGAAGCAGTGATAATTAACAATATGACAATACAGTTGGAGAGGGGAACCTAAAACAAAACAAAAGAAAAGAAAACAAAATAAAACACTGGCTTACTAGTGTCAATCTGAGGACATTTACTATGTGGTCAAAAGTTCTATTCACTTCAACAGCCATGAAATTATTATGACCTTAATACACAATAAAGAGACAGATTAATTCATTGAATACACATTCATTAAAAACCTTGGGACATGGATGTGGCTCAGGTGACTGGGTTCCTGCCTACCATATAGGAGGTCCCTGGTTCCATTCCTGGTACCTCCTAAAGAAGACAGCAAGCTGGCATGATGGGCAGGCATGGTGAGCTGACACAACAAAAGACATGAGAAGAAAAACATAATGAGAGACACAACAAAGCAGGGAACAGAGGTGGCTCAAGTGATTAGGCAGCTCCCTCCCACATCAGAGGTCCACAGTTCAGCTCCCGGCGCCTCCTAAAGAAACAAGGAAGACAAACAGACACAGCAAGTGGAAACAACAAGAGGGTGGGGAGAAATAAATAAAATACAATCTGAAAAATAAAAAATAAAAATTCTTATCTGCAGAGCTAGGAGTTGGGGAAGCAAACACAAGTAAAAAGTAATTCATCACCTCAGAAATTTTACAATTAAGCTGGGAAAGCAAAAAGATAAGCAATTACACTAGAAAGATATATAAAGTGCTATGGGAGAACAGAGAACGGAGAGACAGATTTGATTTCAAGGCTTAACGGATAAGTAATATTTGAAGTTGGTCTTCAAAGCCAAAATGGGGCATTCCAAATTGATAATGGAGGAATTGATATTATGGGAAGAAGGGGCAGTATGTACAAAGAGTAATGAAAGATGTTATGTGTGGTAGGCAGAATTCTAAGATGGCTCCCAAGATTCTCACCTTCAGCTCTCCTAATTTGCAGTATAATTCCTTCCCCTTGAGTGTAAGAAGGACCTGTGAATATGATGTGATTACCATAGCTAATAACCCATGATTATGTTGCATTATATGACTAAGGGAATTCATGGATATCATTAAGTTCCTTAATCAGTTGACTTTGAGTTAATCAAAACAAAGATTTCTGTGGGTGGGCCTGACTTAATTAGGTGAGACCTTCAAAGAAGCCAGAGAGATTTGAAGAGAGAGATATTCTGCTGTCCTTGAAGAAGTAAACTGCCACACAGTGAACACAGCCTGTAGAAAGGACCTGAGATCTACCTCCAGGAGCTAAGAGTGGTTGGTCCCCAGCCAATAGCTAGCAAGAGAACAGGTATTTCAGCTACCAGCCATCTGAAGGAGCGTGGAAATGAGTCTTCCCTAGTCAAGCATCCATCTGAGCACACAGCCAGCCGATGCCATGGTTTCACTCTTGTGAGACCCTGAGCAGGGAACCCAGCCATGATGTGCCAAACTCCTGAGTCACAGAGACTGAGATAATGAATCTGTGTCACTTTAAGCTTCTAAATTTGTGGTAATTTGTTATATAGCAATGGAAAAACAAATATGGCATTTTGGGGAACAGAAAGTAGTTTAGAATTTCTGGTTCACAGTGTGGATGAACAAGGTAGCAGGAGAAATGCAGACAAGAGAAAGTCTGAATAATGGCCTGATACATCATGAAAAGAGGTTCTGAATTCATCCTTTGGGTAACTGGGAGCTATTGAAGGTTTTAAGGTAAAGGGTGCCAATAACACGTTTCTGTTTTTAACCCTGGCCAAAGTGACAAGGATAGATTGTATAGGAGAGATAAAAGGAGGAAAACAAGGTAGACTTTACTGAAACAATCCTTATAAGTGGGTATGAAAGTTTATTGAAATGCAATGCTGGTAGTGAGGAAGTGAAAGGAGACGATTAGAAAGATATTTAGAAGATCAACATAATGATCAATATGAGACCAACCCGAAAGAAAAATATTAGCCTTGGTGATATGACAATAAGAGAAGATGAACAATTAGGGGGAGAAGTTATTTGGATTTTGAGCATGGCAGGCTTTAAATGCCTGCAGGCTTTCCAAATGATTAAGGGGAACTACTCATAGCTACTCACAGGCAATTAAAAATGTAGTTTGGACTCTGGAACAAGATGGAGGCTGGGGATTTATCTGGGTAGTTGTCAAAAGAATTGAAAGCATGAATATAAATGAGATCATTCAAAAAGATTAGGTACTCTGAAAAGATGATGACAGATTAAACTCTGGGGAACATCATGTTTTACTCTGCTAGGGTCGGCTTTTACAATGGGGGTTTATTAGCTTACAAGCTTATTGTTCTGAGGCTGTGAAAATGTCCAAATCAAGGCATCATTGGGTGATATGTTCCATCTGAAGACCAGCTGGTGATCCTGGACTCCTGTCCCATAGCGAGCCACGTGCAGGGTCTGCTGGTCTCTCCTTCTTCTTTCGGATTGAGTTGTTTCAGCTTCAGGCTTCCGTGGCTTTCCCTTTCAGCTTCTGTGACTTCTTCTCTGTCTCTCTCTCCATATCCATCCCATTATAAAGGACTCCTATGAGAGGACTGAGACCCACCCTGGGCCACGCCTTAACTGAAGTCACCTAATCAAAAGGTCCTACCTACAATAGGTCACACCGCAGGAATGGATTCCTCTAAGAACATACTTTTCTGGTGTCCATAAAGCCTCAAACCATCACACATATTTAGTAGAATAAGAAAAGCAGAGGAGAAAAATCAGGAATTGTCAGAAAATAAGAGCAAAATGTGGGAGAAGTGGTGTCAGAAGCTAAGGGGGAAAAGTGTTCAAAGGAATAAAGACAGAGCATTGTCAAATTTCAAAGTGCAAGTAGAGTGAGCATTAAAGCAAAGCATTTGGGTTTAACTCTAAGGAATTTGTCAACCCTAATGAGAACACTTTTGCCTTGGTAAGAGAGTTCCAAAGGAATTGTGGATGTTGAAGCTATATTGCAGTGGGTTTTAGGAATAAAGGGAAAGTGAGGACATGGTGGACTAAAAGGGTGGACTCTGCTTTAAAATAGCTGAGCAATAAGGGAGGAGGAAAGTTAAAGGGGTGACTCAAGGTAGATAGTCAAAAAGAAATTTTTTTTTAGTTTGAGAGATTCAATATGTTTGAACTCTGGGAGGAAGGAGTTGGTGGCTATTCGTGGTGATTGATGGTCATGATGATAACTCTGAATCATCAGAAAAGGTCAAATCCTGTTCAATATATAATATCTTTTAGAAAGAGTTCCAGCAAAAATATCTACATGAAATTTACTCCTTTGAACACTAAACTTGTTTTCTTTTATTGGAAAATTAATTTGTGAAGAATATGCATTCCCTCCGTGGTGATGGACAAATGAGGTGTTACTCTAAATAGGAGGAAAATGTTTAGCTAAAAACTGTCCTTTGAAAAATTACTATTTATTTCTGAAATGTTGAGGCAATGTTCTGGGCTATGAAGAAAGAAAAGAAAAAAAATACGCCAGCAAATCTCATGATTCCCATGCACTTGTTATTAAGATCTGGAATAACCTTGAGTTGTCTGGCTCAGAAGTAGTAAAGGTGTTAGTCAGGCCATGTATCTGTCACCTGCTGTGAGGTAAAAATGGAAGGGCCAGCATTTGGCCTCAGTGGACTAGAAAAATATGGCTGTGGTAAACACCATGTTTTCTCCTAAACATTGTATTCTACCTAACTCAGCTATCGAGACAGTAGATACTTAACCAGGAAAACTCCTGGAATTGTTTGTGTTTCAATGAAAATGTTTGCTGTCACTATTTTGTTTCTCTCTTGAAATTTTGCTCAGCATTATTATCACTTTTTTAAAAACTGCTTCATGACTCCTCAGTGCCTGCAGTTGCAGCATATTGCCTCACTATTAAAAACAGATTGTTAAACTCTTGCTGGCAAAACTCCAGAGGATCTATGTGGATTTATTTGTTTCAAAATTTATTAAAATTCTCTGGGTACAGATTAACTTTGCTTGCTCAATACTTTTTATTGTTTCACCTGCTATTGAGTAGAAACTGCAACTGGGAAGGTTTTTGTTTTGTTTTAAGTTACCAAGTCCTATCAAAATGGTTTGAAAAGGGCCTAAACATTTTTTTTCATTGGAATGATCCCCTTTGAAACCACCACCGTCCTCACTGGGGGCTTACTGACACAAGGTATCCCGACATCTGGGGTAACGAGTACATACCCAGCATCTTTAAGGAAGTTCAAGAGCACTTGGGAATTGGCAGTTGCGCAGCCCATTTGGGGAAGACTCCCCACTCCTGCTGATGAACAAGGAAAACGGCCTCTGCACGCCGAGTGAGAAAAGGCAGCTGAACCTTCCAGCTGAGGGGCTCAGCCAGGCAAAACAACTTGCCGAGTACTGCAAGGGCGAGTCAGACCAGAGTGTCCTGTGAAAGGAAGTCTGAGGGGACAGGGATACAGTTCTGGGAAGAGCATAATTAGAGCATGCTGCATACTAAATAAGAGCCGTTTTCCCCTTGATTTGGGTGTGAGCTTCAATGCCGAGATTGAGCAGTTTAAAAAAAAGGGAAAGCAGCACCTCTGGTTTACATAAAAGTGATAGTGAAGGAGGCTTCAGAAAGAGTGAAACTTTAGGGCTTTTCTGTAATTTCCTTAAGCCAAACATGAAAATGGGCCTCTGAGACTTAACAAATATATTGTCCTGCCATTTCTACCCTGAGACAAGCAACTCCAAAGAGGCTCTTTCTAGTGTCTTCAGACACAAAACAGTGCATGAGGACCACAGGGGCCTGACCTGCAGAGAGAATGTTGCTCCCCAAAGCCCCAGACCCCCTGCTCTGCACCTGTAAGTGGTCAGCGTAACCGAGTGGGAATAGAAAGGGCCCCGGCTGCAGCTCGGACCCCGCTCTTGCACGTGGCGGCTGGTGCTTAGCCCCTCTGAGGCTCAAGGCCTCGTCTTTGCCTGTGTTTCCTCCTCTGTAAAATCGGGATAATAACACTCTCTGACATTGTTCAACAATCAACAGTCGTAGATATGAAAGTGTTTGTGGCTTGTAAAATATAACATGTATATTATTTGGGAAAAAATCCTTGAATATTTTTCATCCCGCTTTACAAGCTAGGATTTGAACACAGGGCTGTGTGACCTAAAGTTTGGTCTTATTCCAAACTGCCTTGTTGGTTATCAAAGCTCAGTAAGTATTTCCAACATGCAAGTCATTTTTCTTTCAGGGATCCCAAGCTGAATCAGATATAGATATCATTTTCACGATGCTAATAGTTTATTAAGGAAGGCAAGTCATGCATATGAATATCTGTCCTATGAGTTAGGAAGTGTGTGTCCTAAGAGATGTTTATCCAACTATTTGATAATTAACTACTGAACACCCTACAACCTGACAGGTACTGTGGAGACACTGGGGACATAATGATAAGCAAAATGAACACGGTCCTCTCAAAGCTTAGAGCCTGGAGGTAGAAGACAGGTGTTGGTCAAATACATGCAAAACTGCAGCATTTGTAAGAGCTTCAAAGTAAAGCTACTTATAAAGGGCTGGAGGCTTCAGAGAAGAGAGGTCACATGAGCTCAGGGTAGAGAGGAAAGTTTATAGAAAAGGGCTCTTCCGAGCCCAGGTCTGGAAGACACGTGGGATTTGGATCCGTGGCGTAGGAGGGAAGGTTAACTTTGACAGGGAATACATCCCGTACAAGTCTAGGCATGAGCATGCAAAAGTGTTTGGGGAAATGGAAGGGAAACCCATTTGCCCTCTATCAAGGAAGGTGGCTGGACAATAAAAGCTTGCCGGGTGTGTAGGGTTCTGGTTGTGAGGGTCTCCGAGGCCAGGTTAAGGAGCGTGGGCATTATTCCGTGATCCGTGAAGAGTCTCTGGAGTTGGTGAACAGCAGGGGCTGTGATCACAGCTTTGCTCAGTAAAATACTCTGCGCCTACTCTGGCGGATATGTTGGGGCGGAGGGGGGGAGGTTAGAAGAGGAGATACCATTAAAATGCTACTTCAGCAATCAGAACTGAAACAGGATCCAAACCAGCAGGTAGCAGTGAGCGTGGAAAGGAGGGAGAGAGGAATAGGCCACTGCTGTCAAAACATCGACTGATCTTAGTTGTGGAAGACAAAGACAATAAGGAGTCATTAAGAAATATGTGGAAAAGGAAAAAAATCAACTGCAAATTGGCATAACTTTTTTTTTTTCAACGGAGCTAGCATGCTAGCATATTAACATACTGCTTTTGGGCTTCAATTTGTTTATCTATAAAACAAGAAGAATGATATTGGTCATTCACAGAGGCCAAAATTAAACAAATGTTTTATTCAATAAAACAAAAAAAATGCATTAGGGTCCTTTAGATGATCTAGATTCACCTATTCAAGTGTAGAATGTTAGGGGTAGATGGAATCTGAGCAACCATGGGGAGCAGTGGGTTTTAAAGGTTAGGAAGCTGAAGTCCAGAGAGATTAAGGAACTCAATGAAGCCAGACAACTAGTAAGACATAGAGTCCAGATGTCCTGATTCCCAAGCCAGGGCTTTTTCACCACTTCACAGGGCCTCTTACTTTTAACACTGGTGTTTAGTTAGGAAAACGATCCTCCCATCGCAGCTGGGCTTGCCCAACCCATGATGGCCTCACACTGTTGACCAGTGTACAGTGAACGAGAGAGCCCTTCATACTTGGATGAGAACTGGTGGGTGTAGGCTCTGATGGCCAGGACTCTAGACAGAGCTGTTGCTGTGCATCCTAGCACTTCATCCTGCGCCTGAGAAAATTAGATGACTGATGGGAAACGACCGCAGGGAAATGGGAATCCACTCAGGAAAGACTGCTTGCCAAGAAGAAGGGAAGCCAAGGTGCACTCACTTAGATCGAGTTGCCTGAAGCAGGTCTGGGAAGGGAGCATCGCCCTGGCCTTGTTACTGTTGTCCACCATTTGAGTCATTGGGTGAAGGGTCTCTACCAAAGAGAAAATAAAACTTGAAAACAACTGTTTCTCTCCCGTCTCTGGGCAACATCCAGAACGCTAGATGAAGGTGGCAGCTGTCAGCAGCCCCGACGCTGGCTGTGCTGGCCATTGCGCCAACACAAGCACGACCTCCCTGGGTTTGCGCCTCGCACCATCAGTGCAGACATCCACAGCTCAGCATCGGCAGAGTCGCCTTAACTGGCGTTAGGCAGCTCAGCTGTCACTTTTACTTTGGCACCAGGGTAGGGAAGAAATGGGTAGAAATGATGAAGTACCCGAGGGCTTTTTGGTAACCTTCTGGAAACTCCCAGATTCCTACTTTGGAAATTAAGAAGACTGGATTTCCTACAGAATGAGGGAGGGGTGCGCAGTTAAATTCTCTTGTTACCTCTCATTATCTCCATAGGAAAGAAACAAAAACAAAGTTAAATCTGCTATATCAAAATGTATTATCTGCTTGTTCTTCTGAAATAATCTTAGCGTCTGGAGTATTGTTGGGATGTGGGCCAACTGGTGGGTTTATATTTCTGGGTAATCACAGTTTCTGCATAAACAGACTTCTGAAGAGTTGACCCTTTGTTTCCTAAGATCTTCTGGTACATTCTGTGGAAAAGTTAAGGAACACCAGTTGGACTGACTATTTCTTGTTTTGCTAGATCTCAAACAAGTTTTCGTTCCATGAGTGGACTAGTAGAAAGGGCACTGGATGAAGAGTTAAAGACCTGTGTTTTAGATTTATTGTGCAACGTGACTGTCGGGGCATTATGTGCTTTCTTTGTCTGACAGTATTATCTTTGAAAATAGAGATGGTCATCCCTACCCTAACTGACCTTTCTGGAATTCCAGTCAAATCCTGTGAAGTAAAATCAGAATTGTTTAAATTGCATTTAACAACTTAAAATCTTTCCAAGCACACGTGGGATGATTTCATAGCCTCTGCAGTGGTGTTTTCCAAACTGTGCTCATCACGGTACTAATACATGTGAGATGCTCCTTCCTCAAATCTGCTAGGAAAATGCTGGATTAGACAAAGTTAAATAGTCCCATTCCCGAACATGAATATGCCAGTGTGGTATCTAAGAGGAAGATGCATTGTGTAGAATTTCTCCTCTAACCCAAGTGTTTCACAGAACTCGAATACGGGGAAATCTCCTGACAGCATGAACTTTTTGAGACATGCTAATGGACGCTCAATCCCAGCAGGTTCCTTTTCTTAGAGCACACTAACCTGTGTCACGCTTACCGACGAGCACATTTGAACGTGGAGAATTTTGTCATGTTTTTGCTTCTCATGATGGGCTGCAACATATTAAATTTTTAAATTGTCGTTTTTTCCAGGGGTTGACTCTAGAATGCAGGGGCCCGTGAGGGGGAAAGTGGCCCCTGTTTCTTTTCTGTCTAAACTTGGCATGAGGCTTAAGATAAGACAACAGGCTTATAGGTCACCACTTTATACATTTCTCAGCTGTAGACATTTGGAGCCACAGGCAAAGCGTTCTGAGCCTCTTGGGAACTAGGTGACTCATTACCATCCATCAACACTGAGCTCTTACTGGAGGTGCAGTGCCTGCCTGCTGCAGGGACTGAGAGAATAGCCTGGCCGTCCTCTAGAAAAGCACTGGCAGCGTCCTTTCCTACAACACGACCCTGGAACCTTAGGCATAGTTGATTGGCGTGGGGTACGGGTTCATGATCTGAGCTGAGCCAATAAAAATTCCTTCTCTAAAATTTTTGGATTAAAATTGTAAGTTCCGGGCTCTGTCTTGGCTTATCGTAAGGGGCCCCGTTCATCACCAATTGGAATGGCTGGCAGAGAAAATCGTCTGCAGAGCGTGGTAAGGACGAAGCTGGAACGCAAGAGGCAGAGCTGAGCAGTGGAGAGGCCCCAGCTTCCTATTCCATGGTTCTCCCTCGTCCTGGGGCCCAGTGCATTTCCGACCCTGGGTACTGGAACTAATCTCATATTCTATCATGTCCTACTCAAGTTAACACTAGTTGGTTTCTGTTTTTCAAAAGAAATAAAAAATGGGTCTTCACCAATGCAGAGCAAGTGATATTGTTCTGCATCCTGGAAGTAGGGTTATTCTGCAACAGCAGGGTTGAGGCCGAGGACGAAAGCAGTGGGACGTGCGTGCCCTGGCGCCACGTTCCCTGGCTGTGCACCCGGACTTTCCAGTCGCCACAGTCCGCAGGCAGCGGGTAGTAGGCCCCTCGCCGAGCCCCGGTGTCCCACCTGTAAAATGGACAGGATAAAGTACCTAACTCAGAGAGGTTTGGTGAAGACTCGATGATCCATAAAACGCTGAAACAAAGTACATAATACATAACTGAGAATTTGATAAAGATTATAACCTCTAAAGTTTATTCTTTCATGGTTTCTTCATGGAAATAACTTTAACCATTTGTTATTATCACAGTCAAAGATTTACTTCTGTTAATAGGGCCATGGGGTTTGTTTTACTGTGTTTAGTTTTTGAGGCTTGTGACACTGGAGAGGAGTGGGCAGGTGGGCTTGGCTGGGACTCTGCAGGGACCTGGGGAGCAGAAGGCAGTCAGGAGGTACAGATGCCTGAGGAGGGACAAAAAGAGGGCACAGCAGGTGGGAGAGGCACACAGGCAGAGGGGAGGGAAATCGTCAGGCCAGTCCAGGGAAAGGGTGTCCTGGTGTGCTGAGGGTCCCTGAAATCACTGTGGCATCTTCTGGCTCAGAATCAGGTTTCCCCAAACCCACACTGAGGCGTCAAACCGCCCCTTGCGCTCCATTCTCCAGCGGAAGGAAGCTCTGTCTTCACGATTATTTACTTAACCATCCCTTCCTTCTTCACAAGGACATTACTCTGGAGTTAAACTGTTCGTGGAGGCACAGCCAGTACCCCTCTTGCAGACAATGACCCCTGGTGCTTACGAAGAAGGCAGAAAAAGCCTTAGGTTCTAGGGGTGCAAGCTGCTCGGGCCATGCCCTCTAAGGCCCAGTCTCCATTGCTACTGACCAAGAATTCCCTAACGCTCCCCTTGGCTTGGACCAGCAGGTGTTGAAAGCGAAGCCAACACTGTTGACTTGACCATAAAGAACACAGTCTTATTTGGGAGTTTTTTCTCATAGGGAAATGGGTGGCTGCTTGCAAACGTTTTTCCTCTTCCTTGGCCGTTTTCAGTGCATTTGCCTCTGCATCCCCTTCCACGTTGCCCTTTTGCTCTCTGCAGGATCTGAGGTTCTGCTGGCCTTACGATGTAGGTGGGGCTATTTCTATTTCCGCAGGAGAAAAGGACTTAAGTAAACCCACCTGGGGGTAGTGCTTGAACTGGAAAAAATTCTCTAGATTGAAACAAGAGGATGGGTGGAAAGGAAAACCAGGGCGGGTGCAGAATTAGATAACTGAGTCGAGGGGTTTGGCTCAGGCGGAGAGGGAGAGGAGCACTCTAGGCTGACTGTGTGGGTCGCTTCTCTCATGGGCGGCAGCTGGTAGACAGCAGCCTGGTCTGTTCTTTTATTGGATGCTGCTCTTTTGCCAGGTTGGCACAATACCAGCTTTCTCCAGCTTGCCGTGGTTCTGCTCTTTTGCGTGGATTTGCAGAGCCTTCCTTGAGAGGTGCCACAGATTGTGCTCCCTGCAGGGACTTTGTTCCCTGTCAAAACCAAAAGCAGGGCGCCGAAGTAGCTCAAGCGGTTCAGCACCCGCCTTCCGCTTGGAAGGACCCAGGTTCTGAACAACAAGCAAAAGAAATGGGAAAACCAACTCAGGGAAGCCGATGTGGCTCAGTGGTCAAGCTCCGGCTTCCCACATATGAGGTCCCAGATTCAATCCTTGACTCCTTGCACCTCAAAAAAAAAAAAAAAAAAAAAAAAAAAAAAGCATGCCCCAATTCTTGGCCCAAAGCATAAATATTTTTCAATAAAATATTTTAATGCAACCGCTTTGTGACTCATTCTCTAAATTTATATATCAGTCTCAGGAGATTTCCTTGCCATCATTCTCTTTTTACCATTTCTTTTGCAGGTATATTAGACCCATTAGTTTTTGTTTTTTTTTTAATTCCCAAGACAGTTTAAAGGTGCTAATAAAGACTGATAAATAATTCAGTTCTGGGTATTTGTAATTATTTACCCACCTCTGTAATTGAGAGCCAAATGGAATTTATTAGCACCTAAGAGCTGTTTAGCTGCTTTTATCAGTGGCATGGAATTTAGTTCATAAGTTTTGGGGGAAAATGATAAAATAATGGAATAAAGGAAATTCTCCTTTCAACAACTTATTTTGTATGTTTAATGGTAACTCCCTGCTTCTCACAAGGTGAAAAATAGGCATCATATGTAAAAGTGAGCTTTTGAAATGCTAATATAACAATTGATTAATAAATGACCTCATTAATTAAGTTAGTGAACTCAAGAGTGAGTTCAAGAAGATAAGGGGAAAATTCTGTTCTAAAGAAGTTGGCTTCATGAGAAGGATGGAAGGGGACTAGAAACAGCAGCCTGTACAGGGAATGTATCTGGAGCCAAGCAAGGGCTAAGGAAGCTTGTCTACCTTCTCAAGTAACTGTCACTCCTCACTACAATATCATTCTTCATTGCATTCTTCTAGCATCGTAGAATGCAGAGCTCTGACCCACTATCTGAATAAAGCTAAGTAAGTAGACTAAATAAATGTACCACAAAGTAGTCATTTGAACAATTAGAGACAGAAAAAACCAGCAAAGAAGACCTTCATTCCAAGAAAGAAAGAAGAATAAAGACCATGAATTATAACAAAAAAGCCTTCATTTAAAAAAAATAAGTCTAACCAAAGATTATAAGTGTTATGCTTTTACAGAATAGTTTGATTCAAGACTCACCAACTCCCAAATGCAAGCATTGTGGTAAGTGCTGGATGTCTAAAATAAACCAGAGATGTTCCGTTTCAAGGATTTAATGATTCTAGGTGGGAGATTCACATGTAAGCAATTTAATGCAACAGCAGTATAGCCAGGATTGATATAGTAGTATAGAAAATTTGCAGTGGAAATTCAGGAAAATCACTACCAGTTCAGCTAGGAGATAGCAGTGTCATTTCACAGAGGGGCCAAAGTTGAGCTGTAATTTGAGAGGTGAACAGGCGTTCCCCAGGGAAAGGTGGCTTTCCTGGTAGAGGGAAGTCCCAGGAGAAGGCGAGCACCTGAACGAGTCTGAGGGGACGTGGCAAAGGTTTGGCTGGAGCATGCAGTGTGCGAGGATGTAAAGATGGTGAAATGGAGTTGGAAGGATGGGTTAGGGCCAGACTGTGATAGTACTTTTCTGCTCTCTTCTCTATATCAAGAACATTGGGCTCTATGTGTTTTGCACTAAGGGGCCACTATCTAATTTTTTAATTGTGCACATCTTTGAGGCAAAGAAGCATGAACCAAACTTTGTCTTAAAGGATTAACTCATGCACTGTGTAGAATGGGTTAGAGAGAGGATAGAAAATGATATAAAAAGACCAGATGAGAGAAAATTAGAGCTTGATCTAAGGTATGGCAGAGCAGGTAAAGGAAAGATTTATCGATGAAGTTCAATTAGTAGGCCTTGGTAACTTTGCACAGAGCTCTAGCCCAAGCAAGGGGATGGTGTCATTTACTGCTCCATCACACAGGACGTGCAAGTTTGAGAGAGGATGTATGTTGAAGTTCAGTTTTGAACTTGTTGAATTTGAGGTTCCCGTAGAGCAGGCAGGACTAACTGTCTTCTAGACAACTGGAAATACGGACTAGGGTTTAGGAAAGCGAAGGGGACAAGGAATATTGTTTTAGTGGTCACTATAATACAAGGGAACTTGAAGTGCCAGGAATGACTAAGATCGCAGCCGAGCAAGAGAAGGCAGGGGTGAGCTCTGCATCTGTGGGCGCGGAGCCAGCGACGCAGACAGAGCCACAGCAGTAGAAGGACCAGAGGAGAGCGGAGGGAGCAGCAGCTTCAAGGAAGAGCGGCTGATCAACTGTATCCAGTTACTCGGAAAAATCATGTGAAATAAGACAGGAAGTCTCTCTTGAACTTGGCAATTGCTGGTGATTCCAGTAATTCATTTTCATGCCCGTGACAGGGCAGAAGGCAGACAGTGTCGAGGGTTGAAGAGTGAATGGAGGGGAGGAGTGGGGCGCAGTGATCTGGGGGTCATTGGCAAGTGATAGAGCAGGGTCAAGGAAAGAGCATATTGAAAGGAGAGATGTTTATATACTTAGGAGAAGGCTCGGGGGACATTAAAGATCCTGGGGAAAGTAGTGATAATCGAGAGAGCAGAGCCCCTTCTGTACACTGACATGCTCTAAAATTATAACTTCCAGTCTCAATTGCAGCTATTTGGGGAACTATTAAAAGTGAAATCAATCTATAGCAAGAGCTACCTGGGTGGAGATAGTGTATTTTGTTTTCAGAAGCAAAACAAAAATCATTGCGAACTTATGAACCATTTATAGTTCTTTTTTTCCCTCCATAAACTATTCAAGTTAACAGGGGAAAAATAAAGTTTCTAAATAAAGTCTTCCCCTAGGATTGCATTTTTGACTTGCCAAGCCAAACGAACCAAATCTTTTGTTTCTCTAGCAATCTTGCTTCCCAAGAAAAATACACCTGCAAATATCAGGGGCCAGGTTTTCCCCACCCTTGGCCAATTTTTTTTTTTTTTTTTTTGCCCCTACAGCAAACGTTAGAGGGTACTTCTGCATTGTACTTTGTTATCCTTCAGCCAAAAAGGTTAAGCAAGTGTAAGTTAAAGCAATCAAATCACTCCTTTTTTTTTTTTTTTTTTCTGAAGAGGAAGTAATTGCCCCTCCTTGGCTCCTGCAGATGCTGGAGCTCTGAAGGATTCCTTCCATCTCTTGCAGGGTAAATGCGACCTGAGGGTTCTTGACAGTTCTGGCATAGTGGCCTGCAAGTTACCATGTGTTAGTGCTTGTGATAATAGCCATTGTCTGTACCATCTAATTATCTCGTCTGGCAGTCCTCAGCCAGTCATTCTGCCATGGCTTGGGGAGAAGAAAGCCCTTCATGTTTTATGTGCGTCACGGAGACACTGATTCCCTAAGCACAAGATCCAGACACTTTATGTGAAGTTCTGGCATGTAGGCAGGCTTTGCAAAATCACAAACTACAGAAACTCTACCCAATGTATTTTATTTTGTAAGATTAAAAAAAAATAAGACTAGAAAGGGTAGTTCTTGAGGTTATTTTGGTGTCTACAAGTTCTTATACTCCTACACATGGTTAGTTGGTGACTAGTTTCTCTTCTAACGGAAGGGAAGCAAAGGGAGTTGATTGTAGAACGCTCACACGTGCTGGGCACCGTTTGCCTTCTCCTGAGAGATGTTTTTGAGCTCTCCCCATATGTACATCTAGAAACAGATCTAGAGAGTGCGAGTAGAGCTCCGCGCTGATTCTGTTATCTGCCCATGTGTCCTAATACCCTCTTCCGGCATCATTTCAAGGCATTTCTTTATGTATAGGGCCACAAAGGACCAACATGCTGCAGTCTCCTGGCCTACGGGGCAGCAGCATTTTCTTGAAATTCTGCATCAAAGGGGCAGCAAACCTGTTGGACCTTCTCCCGGTCTTTGTTCTTTTAGCCTTTCTGACAGTTTTCTAATCTCGTTTCCCTTTATTAAGTCTGTTGAAATACCTAGAATACTTTCTGTTTTCTGGATT
>PVKH010001459.1:0-30478 GCA_004027955.1 Chaetophractus vellerosus
TCTCTTTGGAATGTGTTTGAGTCAGGAAAGCATTATCAGCCTTTGTCATGATTTGAAATAATATTGATCTTCACCCCCCTCCCCAGTCTGGGTCCACTTTCTCCTTTCCAGGCCTGAGGGTGGCCATCTGCTTCTTCCTTGCCTCTGTTTAGCATTTCACCAAACCAAACAAAAATTCTTTGGATTCCAGAACCGTGAAGGTGATAACTTTGAGCAACGCCAAAGGGAATTACATATTTGTCATTTCAGAATTAATTTGAAACTTTTAAATTTGGGGGGAGTATTACATCACAGTATTAGATGAATTTATGCATGTAGAGCATTATTTAGAACAGTGCCAAGCACTCAGTAAGAGCTCAATAAATGTTAGCTGTATCACCATTGCCATCATCATGATTTCATGGAAACAGCGAAATTTCATAGAATAAGCACTAGTTCAATGATTAGAAGACCTCTTTTATAGTCCTAGGCTTGAGAGATGGTAAAGACATTTAACTTCTCTGCCACTCAGTGTTTTTATCTCTAGAGGAGGGATAATACATTCTGTTATGAGGATGAAAAATAAGTGATTTGTGGGCTTCACAGTGCTATATACAAGATAGGTATTTCCAACAAGTTGTTAGGCCTTGCCAGCTCTCTCCCTGCTAAATGCTGGTGGCTAAGAGTGGGACCCTGGATTCTGCAAACCCCAAATAACCCTTTTGCATAAAATTACTTTTAATCCCTCTTGCTCTCCTGACCCTTGATTTTTGTGTGCTAAAGATATTTCTTTAAATTTCATTTACTTATGTGGCACCCCAACTCACAATGCCCCTGCCGCAACAGTCCTTTTTTTTCCAGGAAACCTCCTTTTTATTGAAAAATGTTGAGATTTAATTTTAAACAACCCAACACATTGGAAGAATTATAAACTGTTTCTTTTCCTACTTTTTAATTCTTTTTCGTGTTTTCTAAATTTTCCACACTGGGAATGTTCTACTCTAATAATCAGAAAAAAATACTTATTGACAAAAAGTAATTTTAAAATGGCTAATAGACATCTTACTCATATGTATGTGTATATATATATATATGCATATATATATATATGTATCAGTTCTGTCTAACCAGAAATTTAAAGAGTAAGTGTTATAAAATAAATCTCTTCAGATGAGACAGTGAGGTTTTGGAATGGCTCATGCCTGCAGAGCGGTCATGTCTACAGAGCTCCCCACAGAAACATACAGGCAGGCTTACTGTGTCAGGACTGAGAACTGAACCCAGCAAATTTCTCCTTCTTCCAACCTTGCTTCTTCCCCTCTGCTTGCTGTCTCTTCTTATGTTTTTATTTCTGTAAATTGAAGAAATGGCTTTTAAAGTGAAATTACAAAAGACACTTGGTTTATGTTCTCTGTGCCATGTGTAATTGAATCAGGTTTCGTGCCACCCCAGTGGTAGTATTTTATTACCAGGTTTTGCTCAGGATTTTAGATTGAATTGCTCAGGAATAATACCTTTTATTGACTGCTGAGATGAATGAATAGTAAATATTAGCTCATAAAGACTGACCCTTTTGGATTTCAACCATCAACCCAGGAAATACAACAACATGGCTAATAATAGAAGATGAGAAAGCAGCTCTAGGCCCCACTCAGAAATATTACGTGTGTTATTGACTATTGTGTCCTTCATACCAGACAGCAAAGCACTGCCAGATCAGTTGAAATCATATTAAGCAGAGATCCAGCCTCAAAGTGAAGGAAAGTAGAAACCAGATGAGATCCTGGAAAATCTGACAACGATCTTGATCCAATTCAGCCTATAGCAATTATTAATAAAAATATTCAGTATATGGCTTGAAGGAATAAATAGGTCATTCAGTTACCATGAGATAAGCATTGAGACAGAACTTATTAATTGATAGTCTTCTCCATCTATTTTTCGCTGATTATATATGGGACTGATTTGGTTATTCTTCTCTTATCTCTACTATCTGGCCTTTAAAATGAGAATGATAAAAAGCAATCAATTTCCAGTGACTGTAAGAAAATTTCCAGGCACCATAATAGAGACTTGAGATAGAAAGTCAAAGAAGGTACAATCCATGTATTTCAAATGCATGCTGCCTAATATATATAAAAACATAGAGCAATTCTGTGGACATATTCTGCATATGTGTTTCTGCTCATATTTTTTTGTAAATTTCTACGATACTATATGTTGAAATATAGGAATGGGAACCAATTAGTTTTTCCCAAATATCTTTTGCCATTTGCTATCTGAGAATTAGAATTTTCCAGTGGGGAAACACTCCCAAATTTCAGAACTTTGCTGCCTGGGTGAGAGATCACATACTCCGTCCTGGCCTCCTGATTTTTTTCCCACCAAATTCATCTTAAATCCTTTAAGCAATGACCCCTTCTACATGATTATTCTGCATAGAATTCCATTTGAGGAATTAAATCAAAACTTGACAATACAAAGGGTTATTTCAGTATCTTAGGATACGGTGTTTAGGTGTTTATTGCTTACCTCCTTTTATATTAAGGTGGCCTTAACCTGAAGCAACCTAAACATATGCTGGAAGAACAAAGTACATTCTACTAAGAATCTGTGAAATAGCAATTACTGTGAATACTAATCAGAGTGCTACTATACTGATTCTAGTAGATAGTGTCAAATGACTAAGACAGATCGTATGTAGGGGTGTAGGTGGGTAGAGGGCGGTACAAAGAATTACTTGGGAAGTTAGCAAATGGCAGTTACAGGAGGAGAAAGGGAGATACTATGCTTGAGTTAATTCTGCAACCTTCAGGTGTCCCTGGTATTTTCTCTTACAGATAATTTGAAATAAGAACCAAATAAAAAAACCTCTTTAAAGTCTCAAATATCACACCAAGTTAATGCCTGTAAGAAGAATTGCTACTGTGTAGATTAAATGCAAGTAAAAAGAAACATACCTGCATCTATTTTTAGGGACTCTGTGCTTTCACTTATTTCAGTAACCATTGTTCATGTGTAATCTTGCAAGAAAAAGGAACATGGCCTCCCAGCAGGAAACCTAGCTCACTAGTAATATTGTCTCTTGTGACTGTAATTTTAAAAATCAGATACACACTTGTCTCATCGTTGAATAAAATAGCTGTATTATTGCATTGACATTAAAGAGCCATATATCAAGCAACATGAGCAAATAAAGGATGTTTCCATATAAATGCAGCAGTATATAGCTCATTGCAATGCTGTGTTCTATTCTTAGCATTAAAGCTGTTACAGAGTTGGAAACTAAGAAGAGAGAAGAGGTGCTTAGAAAAAGTTTCAAGTCTCTCTTTAAAGGATGTCAATCAATTTAACAGCTATATGATTAAAATGTAATATGGGGATTATAAGGGTCAAATCACAGAGAGAGGTTTCATTGTGATTTTCTTGAATATCTTCCTCATTTTATAGAAAAGTTAATACTGAGGTACAGAGATTAAATGACTTGCTATAAGTCATCCATCAAGGGGCATCTCCTGAGTACTCTGGCTCATTGCCACAGCATTAAATGTTTATACCCACATCACATTGAGCCTTGTACGATGCAAAACATAATCCATGTTGCTTGCCGACTGGCTCCTAAAATCTAGTAGATTCTGCTCCAGCGAACAGTCACAGGGTTCTTACTACTTCTGGCATCCAAACCATACGGAGTGTTCAATCCCAAGGATGGCAGGGTAATCAATCAGCTTATTTTATCCATCAATTTTGCTGTTTACTCTAAGACACCCTTTTTCAGAGGAGAAATGTTTTAGACCTATGCTCAGTTTTTGAGGAATATTATGCCAACTTGCAAAACTTTATTAATAGTAATTAACTCAGGTGCTCATATTGCTTGTGAGAGGCAGCGAGGCATAAGTACATACTCTAATTTTAAATTTAATTTATCTTGACTAATAACTATCTGGGGAGCTACTTCCAGGTGGTGTTTGCACTTCAACTCCACTACAGCCATACTTTCCTTTAGTCAAATGTACAGGGAGAAACATGAAACACTTCCTCCAAGTGTGTAACATATTAAAGTTGTAAGGGGTGCCCAGAAGAGGAGATGTATTCCGGGGATAGTTACATCTTGGTCAAGATAGAAGGCAGACATGGTGACTTTGCTCCACCTCACAGGCCAGCTGTGCTCAGTGGTGACTGCTGGATGTGCTGGGATGGATTCTGAGAGTGGGAAAGATGTCCTTTTTCATTGGAAATGTAGGAGTGATGACATAGGCCCAGGGTGTGGACTCTATGGAGGCAGGCAAAAAGAAAGGAGAAATGTCCCGGGAAGCAGAGTTCCATGATTCAAAGGACCTCACTTCCCTTCTTTTGAAAAGTGGTCAGCAGACCAAAGAGTTTAGATAAGAAAGCTGGAGAACAGATGATCTTAAATAAACAATAACTGAAAGTTGTGCCCTGAATAATTCCATACATAATTCTCCCTTCCTCCCTCGCTCCTTCTTTCCTTCCCTTCCTTCCATCTGTTTACTAATCCATCTATCATAAGAATGTATTTCACTGCCATTTTGTTCTTAGAGGATATGAGGCAGCTACAAAGACAACATAAAAATGAAGTAACAGAAAATTTGGCAGAAATAGGAGAGGGAGATGGATGATACAGAAGCAACGTGTAGAAACAAAAGTAATGATATGGCTAACATATACTAAATGTTTACTATGTCGCAGGTGCAAAGTGATATATATGTATCACCTCATTTAATACTCACAACAGCACTGTGAGGGAGGTTATTACTCCATTCCATAAATGGAGAAATAGAGGCACAGGGAAATTTACAGCTAATAAGTGGCAGGACTAGGATTTGAACCTACCACATCCTGAGCCTATGCTCTTTCCCACTGTGCCTTGCTGTCTCTTTTGAAACAGGGGCAGTTCGTAGCCACAATACATAATTCCCACACTCTTTGTGTGGGTAGACCTCAAAGTTTACTCTCATCAGTGAGGCAGAGCCTTGAGGACTATAAGCCAGAAGGCTTCCATCTCTTTGTTTCTACAAAAGGCCAGGCTACTGGAAAGTCTTGCCAGAAGCAGACTTCCCAGGCCAAGCAGGCACTCAGGAGCACAGGCACGCCTCCTGCTGGGTTGCCAACACTTCCATCTCCACCCCTGCTGAGCCCCACCAGTCTCCATCTATGATAGAGCTTGTGAGTCAGCAGCTCTCAGGAGCCTTCCTTTCCATCCACTAAAGGAGCTACCAGGAGTGTAGGCTGTTTGAAAAAGAATATAAATGACATAATTTGTACTTTTCATCTTTATGACAAAACCCAAATTATTGTAAACAGCATTTATTTCATGTTATTTAAAAAATATAAGGAGGTAGTCAGATAAGAACACTTATGAACCATTTCATTCCATGTGAATTTAAAATGCTGTGGAATAATTTAAAAAAGAGATAGAGACAAGCACATCCTAGTATTAAGAAACTTATGATCTAAAAGACAAAGATAGGAAAATCATACATTAAAAAACAACAATTAAGAGACAGAGACCTTATACCTAGATAGATACTACAAATTTGGATGCCTTAGCTCTTAGAGGGAAATGGGGCATTAAGGTGACCAGGGCCATGCAGGTATGTAGCTTGAATTTGGATTTTAAAGGAAAATTCTGAGTTGAGAAGCTCAGAATAATCATCCTTTCTCGCCCACATCAGACCTAAAATCTGAGAACTTCCACCCAAGTACTCTTGGGATTTTATGTACTTGTTTATCACCTCTAAGGAATCCTTAGATGTTCCAATGAAAACATTGGATCTCAGAGATACATTCCACAACAGCTCCTTCTAAACTGGGAGGTAAGATTAAAGCAAGGCTCTTTCATGGGCTCTGTGGTAAGTTGAATTATGTACCGCAATTTAGACATGTGCATAATATAAATCCACATTGCTGTGGGTGTGAACCTATTGTAAATGTGACCTCTTGAAGATGTTATTTTTAGTTACTGTGTGGCCCAACTGATTGAGAATGAGTCTTAATATTACTGGAGGCCTTATAAAGAGAAGAAATGGGAATCCAGAAGTTAGAGAAGGCAATGGAGAGAAACGGGAAGTCAGCAGAGACCTGAACAGCAGACACACAAGGTCACAGAGTTTGCCATGTGATGGGCATCAGAGATGCAAGCCAAGGAATCCAGAGGATTGCCGGCAGCAAGAAGCCGAAGTTTACAGACTCCAGGAGAAAGCAACCCTGGCCAATATCTTGATTTTGTACTTCTCCTAGCCTCAAAATTGTGAACCAATAAATTCCTGTCGTTAAGGCAATCCATTGTGTGGTATTTGTCATAGCAGCCTGACAAACTAAGAGAGGATCACTAGGGCAGACTACCCAGCTTAGCAGGAATCCAAGTATAGCGGTTAATGGTGGAGGCTTTAGAATTAGCCACATTGAGGTTTGTCTTCTGTGCCTGTCACTCACTGGAAGGGTGACTGGGAACAATTTATTTAACTCCTATGAGCTCTTATCTGTAAGAGGAACCTAATCACAAGACTGTCCTGAGGATCAAATAAGCAGATGTATGTAAATGCTTTGTAAGAGCCTGACAAAATTTTTAATTCTCATTTACATGAGGACCTTGAAAAAAAAATAGTTTCATTATTCCCATTGTTGCTTCAAATGTCTGCATGGATATTTGTAGCCATTAGTTGTATTGCAGTGTACTATAAGCATTCCAAATTAGTAGAGGATTAAGAAAATGAAGGAATATGCATTCTTCATGGTCAAAGATAGAAATTCAATTAAAAAATAATATAAGATATTGAGCTGTCTGAAAAAAGCAAATATAATTCTTACGACAAATGTAAATTAATCAAATTACCCTGCTTAAAGGCAAATACTCTCAGATTGTATTAAAATTACACTCTAACAATATATTCTTTACAAGAGACACATTGGTAATAACAAGCAAGGAATGTAAAAATTAATGGGCAAAGATATGTTTACCAAATAAAAATTAAAAGAATGTAAAGTGGCAATATTAAAATCAGAGAATTAGAAGTCAAAGATAAATTAAAAGTGGGTAAATACACTAGTCAAAATATATGATACTCAAATTAAAAAAAAATAACAAAGTTCATATTCATACTGCAAAAAAACCTTATTTTCATTTATTCATTTGTTAAATTCTTTTCACCAATTTGCGTTTTTTGGCTTACCAAGCAAAAGAACAATATATATGGTTTTATCTAATTTGAGTAGTAAAATTTCTTATTTATTTAGAAATCAACAAACTTTTTCTGTAAAGAGCCATATAGCATATACTTTAAGCTTTCAGGGCCTTTACTCTTTGTCACATATCCTTCATTGTTTGATTTTCCATAATCCATTAAAATATAAAAACCATACTTAGCTCAAGGGCCATACAGGAAAAAGCCACAGGCTGGAAGGCAATAGTTTGTTGTCCCCTAGATTATATCTGTAATCTAGGAATATATATTTCATATTCATATATTGATATTACATTTATATTAATTACATTACAGATATAATTTCTTATAAACACCTTTTTTTCAATAGCACATGGAACATTTATAAAAATAAACTAAATTGTAGACCAAAAAGAAATGTTATAAATTTCTTAGAGCAGCGGTTTGCAAAATGTTGTCTGGCACACTGGGGGTCCCCAAGATCCTTTCAGGGGATCTGCAAGTTCAAACATATTTCCATAATAATATAAGATGTATTTGCATTTTCCACCCCCAAACTTTCATGAGATGCAGTAGAATTTTCATATGTCCTGATAACATATGATATCTCAAAGGACTGAATGCACAAGCAGATATGAGAATTAAGCTGTCTTCTACTGAGCTAGACTTGCAAAAATGTAAACAACATGTGGTGGTTTGGAGCTGTATGTATCCCAGAAGAACATGTTCTTAAATATAATCTATTCTTGTAGGTATGGAGTCATGGAAAGTAGAACTTTTGAGGAGGTTACTTCAGTTAAGGTGTGGCCCACCTCAGTCAGGATGGGTCTTAATCCTTTTACTGGAGTCCATTATTAGCAGAATGAAATTCAGACATAGGGAGATAAAGCCACAGGAATCAAGAACATGTGCACCAAAAGAACCCAGAAGAGAAGAGAGAGACTAGGGGATGCTACCTGTGCCTTGCCATGTGATAAAATAAGAACCAAGGATTACCAGCAGCCAGCTCCAGAGCAACTTAGTCTTGATGACAGCTTGATCTGGAATTTTTCCCAGACACAAACCATTTAACCTGACCCATTTCATGGTATTTGCTTGAGAAGCCTAGGAAACTAAAACAGAATGCTACTTTTTATACTCTTTTATGTTGTTGTTTTGGTCATTTTCCATCAAAATATGCTGTATATTTTAAGATGTATTGGGTATATTGTTGCTATGTTTAAAGGAATTAATAAATATATATTTTTAAAATTTGTCAGCTAATTTCTAAATGGTAAATATTAATAAATATAATCCACATAAACCAGAGCTCCTTGGGATTCTCTATAACTTTTAAGAGTGTAAAGAGTTTCTGAGGAGTTTGGTGCCTTGCCAGTGGGCCCTACTTTGGAATTTATGCTCCCCAGAGTGATAAAGTTGGACTCAGTTGTGGTTCCCATACACATGGATCTTCTGTCTATTTGAACCTGTAATTAGTACTAGAGTTGGTAGGTGTATGTCCAAGAGACTTAAATCTTTGTGCTGTCCATGTGACAGCTGGGCCCTGAATCTCACTGGAGTTGCAACACCTACTCTCCAGTTCTTTGGTCTCACCCAGGACAAATAACATGGAGGTGATGATGGACAACTACCACACCAAGGAGCTGAGAAAGTCTACAACTGCAAGCAAGAGAGTCCCATCCATCGACCCTATGGGATCACAGGCCCCTCTCACTTAGAGGTGGAGTGGACATCACCATTTCAGAATCCTCAGGATTGGGGGATGAACTGGACTAAAGTAGACTAACCAGTATTCTAAAGTAGACTTATTGTGATTCTAGCAATGGAAGAAATTATATCATCGATGTGGCAGCAGTGGCCACTGGAGATTCTGAGGGCAGGGAGAGGGAAAAACAGGTGTGATATGGGGGCATTTTGTGGACTTGGGAATTGTCCTGAATGACATTGCAATGACTAATACAAACCGTTATATGTCTTGCCATAACCTACAGAATAGTGTGGGAGAGAGAGTAAACTACAATGTAAACTTTAATCCATGCTTAGTGGCAATGCTCCAAAATGTGTTCATCAATTGCAATGAATGTACCTCACTAATGAAGGATGTTGTTAATGTGGGGAAATGTGGGAGGTCGGGGATCAGGGCATATGGGAATCCCCGATATTTTTTATGTGACATTTGTATAATCTAAGTATCTTAAAAGAAAAAGAGAGTTTCTGAGAACAAGAAGTTTGAGAAACACAGTACTAGAAGATAAATGTGCAGGCCATTATCTCTTACTATAATACAATATATTTAAACATTCATTACAAATTGTCTAAGTTTGCCAGGCTGCTATGACAAATATCACACAATGAGTTGGTTTAAACAATAGGAATTCATTGTCTCATGATTTTGGAGGCTAGAAGACCAAAATCAGGGTCTCAACTGGCCATATTTTCTCCCACAGTCTGTGGTGTTGTGGTGCTGGCCTGCTGCAATCTTCGAGGTCCCTTGGCTTGCCTTTTTGCTTCTATCACATGGCTTCTCCTTCTGGATTCTACTTCTGCTAAGTCATCTGTGTCTCTGTCAAGATTTCTTCTCCTTTTAAGGACTTCTGCCATGTGAATTAACGCCCAGTGATCAGATAATATGGGAATGTTGTGGTAGCTGTATTAATTCAAAAGGATCTTTAAAGATCCTTTTCACAAATGAGTCCATAACTTAAATAATAATAACTTCAAAGATCCTATTTACAAATGGGTTCACACCCATGAGAAGAAGATCAAGACCTGCACATGTGTCTTGTGGGAGACATGATTCCTTCCTCAAAATATATATTTAGTTTTTAATAGTGGGCTAGCCAGCACTGAAATTTCTTCAGAAAGCCACCATCCTTTCTCACTACCACACTGTCTCCCATCCACTGAAGTAAGAAATGCAAATAAACCGAGACCAAAATTTATCACCTACCGGTGTTCTTTCTAAGGTTTTTTTAACATATTCAGTAGGGTTAGTCCCTGAAGATGGGACAGATTCTGAGCTTCAATTAAAAAGAAAATGCCTAACTGGATTAAAGAAACAGAGAATAGGAAAAATAGTGATCAGATAATATGGGAATGTTATGGTAGCTGTATTAATTCAAAATGGGAACAAAAACAAAGGAGAAGTGTCATTTAATTTTTAATTAGATTATGTGATTCCTCTACAACTGTAAAAATGATTTTCATTTTCATTTTCAAAGCTTAGACCCAATGCAGCTTTTAAAATAAGGAATGGATAGAGTGAACCACCAGTTCTAATTATCTCCAAAGAGTTTATGGCTTGGTGAACTGGATGAAAAATATAAATACAAATGCATTGTTTTGGATTTAACTTTTCATTTTTAAGTACACTTTTTATTAAAGTATGAGATTTATTCAGAAAACTATACAATTCGAATGTGTGAAGCTTGTGAAGTAGTGAACATATCTAAATAACTATCATCCAGAACAAGAAATAGAACCTGATAACCGGCTATGAACCCCTCCCACTTCTCTCACTTACTGCAAACAATCATTACCTTTACTTCTAACACCATACATTAGTTTTTCCTCTTCATGAAGTTTATGTAAATGAAATTATTCATTGTGTATTTTTTGCTTCTGGTACATTTACCTCCACATTATGTTTGTGAATTCATCTATGTTGTTAGGTATAGATGAAATTTTTTGATTTTCAGTGTTTTCAAGTATTTCATTGTATGAATGTTCTACAATTTATTTATACACTCTAACTATTCGTGGACAGTAATTTTTTTCTAGCTTTTGGCTATTACAAATACTTCTGCAAAGAGCATCCTTATATATGGTTTTTTTTTGGTGCATGTTTAAGGCATTCCTGTTGCTATATCTAGTAATGGAATTATTGGGTCATGTAATATTTAGCTTTCGCGATATTTTCAATTTGCCAAGGATTTGCAACAATTTTTACTCCATTCCCCAGTTTATGAAAATTCTAGTTGTTCCACCCTCCCTAACATTTCAAATCTTTAGCCTTTTAAATACTAGCTGTTCTAGTAGAGTTAGATATAGTGTCATCTTATTGTGGGTTTTATTTTCCATTTCCCTTTTGTTTGAGGCTGAGTACATTTTCAGATATTTGTTGGTGAATTAAATGCCATCTTTTGTGAAGTTGCTGTTGATCTCTTAGTGCATTTTAAAATAATTAATCATCTTTTTTTCAGATTGATTTATAGGTTTTCAAATATGTTCTGGATGAGACTTTTATGCTTACCTGTGATTGTCTTTTCACTCTTTTAGTGTATCTTTTAAAAATAAAGTTCTTTCAACTCAGTCTTACTTAATAATCTTTCCTTTGATGTTACTGCTTTGTATGTTTTACTTTAAAAATCTGTATCTCTCCTGAAATTATAATCTCCCATGTTATTTACTAAAGATGTATTATTTTACCTTTCACATTTATATAAATTTGGAAATTATTTTTGTTTATGGAGTGAGGAAAAGGCCAAGACTAGTTTTTCCCAATTTGGAACTCCAGTTAATTAAGTACCATTTATTGGAAAGTGTGATAGTTAGGCTAATGTGTCAACTCTGCCAGGCAATGGTGCACAATTGTTTGGCCAAACAAGCACTGGACTAATTATAATACAAGGGCATTTCATGGACTTTAATCATCAGTGAGTTGGTTGCATAGACAGCTGGTTACATCTACAATCAACTGAGGAGATTGCTGTCAGCAATAAGTGACATCTTATCCAATGCATTGAAGACCTTAAAAGGAGAAGTAATTTCAGCATTCAGAGAGAGAATTCCCATCCCCACTTTGGAAAACCAGCATCTCCTGGGAACTCATCAAGGACCTTCATTGGAGTCCCCGGCTTGCATCCTGCCCTATGGAATTGTTGTTGTGCAGACCCATGGTTGCATGAGACAATTTTATAAAGTCTCATACTATTTACAGATATCTCCTGTTGATTCTCTTTCCCTAGAGAACCCTGACTAATACAGCTTGGTACCAGGAGGGGTTCTTGAGAAACAGAATCTTAAAAATGGGAATTCTGAATCGGTTCTGGGATTTTTGCAAATGGCTGTCTACTCTGATTAGATTCAAGGGTACTCATTACTCTGTTTCCAATAATCAAGAGGCCACTGGCAGTCCATGTCATGAGTTGGCAGTAGGGATACACAAAATATCACTACTGGTTATGACTACTTCCATGCTTATAAGAGGCATAATGACTGGAAAAAGACTTCGAATAAAAGGGGGAAATGGTAAAGACAAATGAGTTCATAGGGCTAAGTGAGTCCGGAGGTCATCCCAGAGGTAACACTTATGCACATCTAAGTAGGACCTCCTAGGCTTCCAATATGGATATCACCCCAAACAAAGGGGGCTCCTGAGGGCTGTGGAGACATCCAGGTCCTATATCAGGGCAGATAGCCCCAGAGTTTGGTGCCTTACCATTGGGCCCTAATTTGGAATCCTTGCTCCTGAGAGTGACGGAGTCTGACCGAAATATGTCTTCACTGCACATGGTCCATCTGTCTCTTCTATTCAAACCTAAATGTGATGCCAGGATTTTCGGTGTACTTCCAGAGAACGGAGACTATGAGCTGTCCATGTGCCAGCTGGGTCCTGAGGCTTGGTGGAGCTGCAACTCCTAGTCTACAACTCAACGGACTCACCCAGGACACCTAGTGGGGAGATGATGATGGACAAGGGCTATCCCAGGGAATGGAGAGAGTCTGCAGCTGCAGGCAGGATAATCTTGCCCTTCTTATCCACATGATATAAGTCCCCTCTCACATGTTGGTGGAGGGGACATCACCATCCCAGACTCCTCAGGATTGGGGGAAGCGCTATGGACTCGAGTAGACTTGCTGGTATCCTGTTATAGACTTGTTGTGATTCACGCAATGGAAGAAATTATAAAATTATGTGGAGCTAATGGCCATAGGACGCTTTGGGGGCAGGGAGAGGGAAGGGCAGTTGTAATACGGGAGCTTTTTTGAGACTTGTGAATTGTCCTGGGAGACGTTGCAATGGTGGATATAGGCCATTTTATATCATCATATATTATGCAGAACTGTGTGAGAGAGAGTGTGGTCTACAGTCTGAACTGTGGTCCATGATTAGTGGCAAAGCCCCAAAATGTATATATCTATTGTAGATGATGTGCTGCACTGATGAAGGATGTATATGTGGGAGGCTGTGGGAGGTGTGGGAGGTGGGGCATATGGGTACCCCTAAAATATTTGTGTAACATTTATGTAATTGATGTATCTTAAAAAAATAATTAATTTTAAAAAAAGGCGATACTGGATTCCTGGAGGGATTGCAGAGATCAGTGCCACCATCAAAGATTTGAAGGATGCAGGGGTAGTGATTCCCAGCACATCCCCATTCAATTCTCCTATTTGACCTGTGCATAAAACAGATGGATCTTGGAGGATAACAGTGGATTATCTCTCCCTCCCACAAGACATCACACTGGCCCATTATATTGATGATGTCATGCTGACTGGATCTAGTGAGCAAGAAGTAGCAATTATTCTAGACTTATTGTTAAAGCATTTGTGTAAGAGAGGAAGGGAGATGAATCTTAGAAAAATACATGGACTTGCCACCTTGGTGAGATTTCTAGGTGTCCAGTAGTGTGGGGCATGTTGAGATATCCTTTTTAAAGTGAAGGATATAAACTGTTGCATCTGGTCCCTCCTATGACTAAAAATGATGCACAATGCTTAGTTGGTCTTTTCAGATTTTGTAGACAACCTATTCCTCATTTAGGTGTGCTACTCTGGCCCATTTACCAAGTGACCAGAAAAGCTGCTAGTTCTGAGTGTTACCAGAGCAACAGGGCGCTCTGTGACAGGTCCAGGCTGCTGTGCAAGCTGCAGTACCTCTTGGGCTATATGATTCAACAGATCCAATGGTCCTGGAAGTGTCAGTGGCAAATAGAGATGTTGTCAGGAGCCTTTGGCAGGCCTCTATAGGAGAATCACAATGCAGACACTTAGGATTTTGGAGCAAAGCCCTGCCATCCTCTGCAGATAGATATTCTTTTAAGAAACAGCTTTTGGCCTGCTACTGGGCCTTAATAAAGACTGAACACCAAGTTACCATGAGACTTGAGTTCCCTATTATGAGCTGGGTATTGTCTGACACACCAACCCATAAAGTTGGACACGCACAGCAGCATAAAGTGGAATGGTATACATGATATAGGGCTCTAGCATGTCCTGAAGGCAAAATTAAGGTACATGAGGAAGTGACCTAAATGCCCGTGGTCGCCACTCCTACCACATTACCTTCTATTTCCCAGCCCACAGGTATGGCCTCTTGAGCTGTTCCTTACAATCAGTTGACCGAGGACGAGAAAACTCATGTCTGGTTTACAAATGGTTTTGCACAAGATGCAGGTACCACATGAAAGTGGACAACTGCAGCACTGCAGCCCCCTTCTGGGACATACTCAAAGGAAAGTGGTAAGGGGAAATCCTCCCAATGGGCAGAACTATGAGCAGTGCACATGGTTGTTCATTTTGCTTTGAAGGAGAAATGTCTGGAGGTGACTTTGTACATGGGCTATTGTCAATGGTTTGGCAAGATGTTCAGGGACTTGGAAATAAGATGATTGGAAAATTGGTGACAGAGATCTGGGGAACAAACTATGTGTGGATAGACCTTTCCGAGTGGGTAAAAAACATGAAAATATTTGTGTCCCAGGTGAATGCTCACCAGAGGGTGACTTCAGCAAAGGAAGATTTTAATAATCAAGTGGAAAAGATGATGTGCTTTGTGGCTAGGTCTCAACTTCTTTCCCTAGTCACTCCTGTCATTGCCCAATGGGCTCATGAGCCAAGGAGAAACAGTGATAGGGATGGAGATAATACATGGGCTCAGCAACATTGACTTCTCCTCACAAAGGCCTACTTGCCTATAGCCATTGCTGAGTGCCCAATATTCCAGCAGCAGAGACCCACACTCAGCCCCCAATATGGCACCATTCCCTAAGGTGATCAGCCTGCTACCTGGTGGAAAGTTGATTATATTGGGCCACTTCCATAATGGAAGGGGCAGTGATTTGTTCTAACTGGAATAGACACATACTCTGGATATGGGTTTACCTTCCCTGTATGCAATGCTTCTTCCAAAACTACCATTTGTGGACTTTCCAAATGTCTGTTCTACCACCATGGTATTCCACACAGCATTGCTTCTGATCAAGGAACCCACTTCACAGCAAATAACGTGCAGGAATGGGCACATGCTCATGGATTTCACTGGTCTTACCATGTTCCCCATCATCCTGAAGCAGCTGGACTGATAACAGTGGAATGGCCTTTTGAAGACTCAATTATGGCACCAACTAGGTGGTATTACCCCACAGTGCTGGGACAGTGTTCTCTGGGAGGTTGTGTATGCTCTAACTCAGTGTCTACTCTATAGTGCTGTTTTCTCCTATAGCCAGGGTTCACGGGTCCAGGAATTAAGGGGTGGAAATGGGAGTGGCTCCACTCACTATTACCCCTAATGATCCACTAGGAAATTTTTTGCTTCCTGTCCCAGCAACCTTTAGCTCTGCTGGCCTACAGGGCTCAGTTCTAAAAGTAGTGCTTGCACCAGGGAACACAACAATGTTTCCATTGAACTGAAAGTTAAGAATGCCACCTGGACAATTTGGGCTCCTCATGCTTCTGAATCAACAGGCAAAAAAGGGAATTACGGGACTGGCTGGGGTGATTGATCCTGACTATCAAGGAGAAATAGGATTGCACCTACACAATGGAGGTAAAGAACAGTTTGACTTGAATACAGATCCCCTAGGGCATCGCAGTACTACCATGCTTTATTATTAAAGTCAATTGAATGAAAGTTTGGGTCACCTCACCAGGCAAAGAACCACAACCATCTGAGGTGCTTGCTGAGGGTAAAGGGAATATGGAATGGGCAGTGGAAGAAGGTGGTGACCAGTTACATGACCAGAAATGAGGAATGTAATGGTTATGAATATTTCTTCCTTGTTTTGTTATGAGTATGTTTGTATATGTACATAAAATAAATATCTTGGTTTTCTTCACAAACCTTTTCAGTTATTATATGACATAAGTTGTCTTAGCTTCATGTTGTAGTATTTAGTGATGTCAAGTTTAAGAGTGAATATTACAAAGGCTTGCACCCTATCCTGCAGGTATTTAGTGTGTTTCCGGTTCTAAGCCAGACAGTTGAGTATTGTTATGGGAAATATATATACACATGTCTGTTATTGTTTTTATTTAGAGACTAAGTATGGTTTAAGGTGATGTGCATGGCTGCCAAGTTGACAAGGCGTGGACTGTGATAAGTTAGGTTAATATGTTAACTTGGTCAGGTTATGGTGCCCGGTTGTCTGGTCAAGCAAGCACTCGGCTAATTATAATACAGGGCATTTCATGGACTTTAATCATCAGTGAATTGATTGCATAGATGGCTGGTTACATCTACATTCAACTGAGAAGATTGCCATCAGAAATGAGTGATGTCTCACCCAACCAGTTGAAGGCCTTAGAAGGAGAAGTGATTTCAGGATTCAGAGAGAGAATTCCCATCTATACTTTAGACAGCCATCGTCTCCTGCAGAACTCATCAAGGACCTTCATAAGAGTCCCTGGCTTGCAGCCTGCCCTACAGAATTTGGACTTGTGAAGACCCATGGTCATTTTGTGAGGCAATTTTATAAAATCTCATACTATTTACAGATATTTCCTGTCATTTTGTTTCTCTAGAGAACCCTGACTAATACAGAAAGATTTCTTTTTTACTCTAAAGTACTACATTACAAATAAGGTGTCCATGTATGGATAGGTCTTCTAGATGCTTTATTCTGTCTTATTGATTTTATTTTTCTGATCTTACACCAGTACCATGCTCTCTTAATTATTGTTCCTTTATGTTAATTGTTTTAAAATTTTCATTGTAGTAATGTATAGAACACAAAATTTCCCACTTTAACCACTTTCATGTATATAACTCGTTGATATTAATTACATTCATAGTACTGTGGTACAAATAGCACCAAACATTACCTCAACATTTTCTTATTCCCAAATACAAACTGTACCCATTAATCAATAACTACTGATTCTTCACCCCCTCAGCCCCTGATTACCCTAATTTACTTTCTGTCTCTGTCTATTTGCCAATTCTAGGTACCTCACATAAGTGAAATCTTCCAATATTTGTCTTTTTGTGTCTGGCTTATTTCATTCAACATGATGTCTTCAGAGTTCATCCATGTTATAGCACATATCAGAATTTCATTCATTTTTATGGCTAAATAATATTCCATTTTATGTATATACAACATTTTGTTTACCCATTAATCTGTTGATGAACACTTAGTTGCTTCCACCTATTGACTGCTGTGAATAACGCTATTATAGACATTGGTATATGACTATCTGCTTGACTCCATGTTTGCAGTTCTTTGGGATGTATACCTAGAAGTGGAATTGCTGGGCCATAAGGGAGTTCTGTGTTTAATTTTCAGAATAACAAACTCTCTTCCACAGTGTGCACAATTTTATATTTCCACCAAGAAAGCAGGAAGGTTCCTATTTCTTGGCTTTTCTATCAACACTTGTTATTTTCTGCTTTTTAAATGATAGCCATCTTAGTGGGTATGAAGTGCCATCTCACTGTGGTTTTGATTTTCATTTCACTAATGGCCATTGAGGTTGAGCATCTTTTCATGTGCTTATTAGCCATTTATTTATCTTCTTTGGAGAAAGGACTGTTTAAGTCCTTTGTTTATTTTTTAAGTGGATCATTTGTCTTTTGTTTTATGAATTGTTAGGAGTTCTTTATACATTCTGGATATTAAATCATGATGGAGATTGAATCATGTCCCTTACAAATGACATGTGCAAGCATTAAACCCCAGTCCTGTGGATATGAACCCCTTTGTAAATAGGGCCCTTGAACATGCTATTATTAATTAAGATGTCTACTCATTTGTGAATATCTTTGAAGATCCTATTTAGGGAAGCCAAAATGAATCAGAGTGGGCCTTAATCCATATGACTTGAGTCCTCATAAGCAGAGAAAATTCAGAAAAAAGCAAGTAAGTAGAAGCTGTAAGTCAGCTGCAACCAGAGGAACAGACATAAGATTGCCATGTGACTGAGGATTGCCAGAATGCTACAGACCCATGGAGAAAGTAAGCCCTACCTTGATTTTGAATTTCTAAACTCCGAAGTTGTGAGACAATATATTCCTGTTGTTTATGGCAGCCTGTATATGTTATTTGTCATAGCAAGCCTACTGGGCAAACTAAGAGTTTTTGGAACCAGGAAGTGCTGCTATAACACATACCTAAAATTTTTGAAGTAACTTTGGAATTTGGTAATGATAGAGGCTGGAAATTTTTTGAGATGCTTTGTAGAAAATACCTAGATTGCTGTAAACAGAACTGCGAGAAAGTTTCTGTCATCTAAAGAGAATTTGTATGTCATGAACAGAATGTTGACAGAACTATGAATGTTAAAGGTGCTTCTTCTGAGGCCTTAGAAGGGGAAATAATGAATGTGTAATTGGAAACTGGAGAAAAGATAAGCTTTGTTATTAGGTGGCACAGAACTTGGCAGAATTGTGTTCTGGTGTCAGAGACAAGGCAGAAAGTTTAAGCTATGAAATTAGAATTTTAGCTGAAGAGATTTCCAAACAAAGTGTGGAAGGTGCAGCCTGGTCTTTCCTTGCCGCTTATAGTGAAATGTGACAGAAAAGAGATAAATTGAAGACTGAACTGTTAAGTATGAAGGAGCGAGCAATTGTTAATTTGGAAAATTCTTAGGTTATACAGATAGCATGCTCTGAGACTATCGACAGAAGTGGTTCCCAGAGAAAAGGTCTCTGCACGAGGGTATGGCTGAACACCCCTTTATTAAAGAGGGTGTAGCGGAATACTGCTTTGTTAAAGAGAATAGGCCTGACTCATGGATCCAATCAAACATCTGAGAGGAAGTCAGAATTGGAGAAGCAATGGTACAGGAAGGATCTGTGGAAGATCCTTTTGTCTGATGGCTTGGACCACCTTGAATAGAGCAGAAAGCAGACAAGGTTTTAATAATTAATAAAGTGGAAGCACTGCCAGCCTGTACTGAAAGAGACAGAGATGGGATATAATGTTTCTAAAATTTCCTAAAATTTCCATTCTTTAGACTGTCTTTTCATTTTCTTGGTAATTTCCTTTGATGCACAACAGTTTTCTTTTTTTCTGGTTCCTCTTCATTTATTTATTTATTTTACATTTTCTATTTTTCATGCTTTACTGGCATTTTGCCCTTTTCCTTAACATTCTTTTTTTTTTTTCAAATAATAAAGTTTATTTTTAAAGAGGTTTTAGATTACAGAAAAGTTACATTGAAAGTATAAGGGATGCCTATATACCCCAAACCCTCCCCTTTCCACAACTTTCCCTATTAATAACATCTTACAATTGTGTGGTACATTTGTTACAATTGTGTGGTATATTTGTTACAATTGATGAATAAATATTGATACATTGCTCCTAACCAAGGTCTATAATTTACATTGTGGTTTATACTTAATACCAAGGCCCTAATGCCCAATGTTCCACATATTAGGCCCTCTCTCTCTTCTCAGAACCTCTTATAACCACTATCTTTATAACAATGTTACATGTTCTTTCATTGCTACAATATTAATAAGTTTACTTTATCCATGGTTGCATTCCCCCTTATGTCTGTTCATTCCTCAACCTTGAGGATTTTGGGGTGGTGATGCCCACTCTGCTTCATAATTGAAAGAGGGCTTAGATATTATGGGACAAATGGAAGGAACTCTTTTGCTTGCAGTTATAAGTACTCTTTGGTTTTTGGGATGGGGGTTGTCCATCATCATCATTTATTGGTTGTCTTGGGCAAATTGGATGAACTGCAGAGTAGGTGTTGCCTGTGACTGTTGAGATTCAAGGCTCAACAGGAATATGAACAGCCAAAGACTTATGTCTCTGGGACATATATTTAATGCATATAATAATAGTTATAGGTTCAAATAAAAGAGGTAGAAGAATCATGTGTAGGGGAATTATAAATGAGTCTAACTGGTACATTGGGAAAATAGGTTGTCATATATTCCAAGGAAAGGTTTTGTTGTTTTGTTTTGTTTTGTTGTTTTAGGAGGTACTGGATATTGAACCCGGGATCTCATACATGGGAAGTAGGCATTCAACCACTGAACTAAATCTGCTCCCCACTGAGGTAAGATTTTAATGAAGCCCGATTTATCTACTTTTTCTTTTGTTGCTAATGATTTTGTTGTAATATCTAAGAATTCATTGCCTAATACAAGGTATTGAAGATTTTCCTCCATATGTTCTTCTAAGAGTTTTATGGATTCAGCTATTACATATTAAGTCGTCAATCTATTTTGAGTTATTTTTTGTGTATGTGGGGTAGGGATCCAATTTAATTCTTTTTCATGTTGATATCCACTATCCCCAGAACCACTTTTTGAAGTTACTATTCTTTCTCCATTGATTGAACTTGGCACCCTTGTCAAAAATCAATTATCCATAGATGTGTTGATTTATTTCTGAACTTTCAATTCCATTCCATTGGTCTATGTGCCTGTCTTTATGCCAGGACCACATTTTGATAACGTATCTTTGTAGTAACTTTTAAAATTGGTATATATGAGTCCTCCAACTTTATTCTTTTTCAAGATCATTTTTTGTTGTTCAGACATCTTGCCATTCCATATGAATTTGATGATTGACTTTTCCATTTATGCAAAAAAGGCTGCAAAGATGTCTTTGGGTTAGTTGTAATGACATCTGAATAATATTGTCTTCCAATTCATGAACATAGGAAGTGTTTCCACTAATTTTTCTTTAAATTCTTTCAGCAATGTTTTATAATTTTCAGGGCAAAAATGTTCGTTAAATTTGTTCCCATATATTTTACTCTTTTAGTTGTTATTTTAAATATAATTGTTTTCTTGATTTCCATTTCAGATTATTCATTGCTGGTATATAGAATCACAATTAAGCTTCATGTGTTGATCTTGTATTCTGCAACTTTATTGAATTTTGTTGAGAGTGCTAATAGTTTCTTCTGTATTCTTTAGGATTTTTGTATATATATAGGGTCATGTCGTCTGTGAATAGAGCTAGTTTTACTCCTTTTCTAGTTTTGATGCCTTTTAAAATTTT
This sequence comes from Chaetophractus vellerosus, assembly GCA_004027955.1. Classification (NCBI taxonomy): domain Eukaryota; kingdom Metazoa; phylum Chordata; class Mammalia; order Cingulata; family Chlamyphoridae; genus Chaetophractus; species Chaetophractus vellerosus. Next base: position 21,359 of record PVKH010001459.1, read on the forward strand.
TTTCTTGACTAATTGCTCAAGCTATAACTCCATTATGATGTTGAATAGCAGTGGGGAAAGTGGGGATCCTTGTTGTTCCTAATTTTAAGGGGAAAGCTTTCTGTCCTTCACCACTGAATGTGATGCTAGCTGTGGGTTTTTCATATAGGTACTTTATCATGATGAAGAAGTTCCCTTCTGTTTCTGGTTTTCTGCATGTTTTTATCAAGAAATGCTGCTAGATTTTCTCATATGACTTTGTGTATTCATTGAAATAATCATGTTGTTTTTTTCTTTTCCTTCATTCTGTTAATATGGTGTATTACATTGAAAGAGTTTTCTTATTATTTGTTAACTATCGTATATCAATAATATTTTGTGATTTACTATATAGATGTTTTTCATATCTCTTGTTAAATTTATTCATAAATATTTGTTGTTCGGTGATATCAATATGTTAAGCTCATCTTTCAATTTTATTTTCTAATGGTTTATACTGGAACTGTTTGTATGTTATTGATTTTTGAACATTTTATCCAGCAAGCTTGTTGTATCCATTTACTTAATACAGTAATTTATCTGAAAATAATTGGACTTTCTGTATTTAAAATTGTTTACAATTAATAATGGTTTTATCTCCTCCTTTCCAATTCTTATACTATTCACTTTTTTGCCTTGTTTTTGCACTAATTAGAATATTTAGACCAAGGTTGACAAGAAGTGGTGATGAGAGTATCGTGCCATTCTTGACCTCATGGAGAAAACTTTCTATATTTCACCATGATGTTTAATATTTTTTGAAGTGGTCTTGTAGATTTTTAAGGTATGTAATATGGAAGTTCCCTTTAATGTCTAGTTTGTTAAGAGTTTTTCCACCTAATTCATGAATGGAAATGGAATTTGATCCATTTATTGGGATAATTATATGATTTTTCTCCTTTATATTGCTAATGTAAGTACATTGATTTTTTTGCATGTTGAAAAATATTGTAAATAAAAATAATGACTGAAGATATGTTATTCTTTTTATACATAGCAAGAATTACTTTGTTAATATTTTTGGTGGGATTGTGCAGCTATATTAATGAGAGACATTGACCTGTATTTTCCTCTCTTGTAAATGTCATTTCAGGTCTGTCTGTCAAGGTTAAGTTGGTTTTATAGAATGAATTGGAAAGTATTCTCTCTTTTCCTATTTTTATGTTTTTGTAAAATTTGGATAAATTCACTGATGTTGCCATCTAGGCCTTAAATTTTCTTTGTTGTAAGGTTTTAAATTACATATTCATTTCTTTAATTGATTTAGAATTATCCAGATTTTCTATTTCTTTTGGTGACAATTTCACAGAGCTGTATTTTTCTAGGGAATGTGCCAATTTCATTTAACTTTTCAAAGTTGTTGGCAAAAGAGTTTTCATAATATCCTCTTTTTGCCTTTGTACTGTCTCTAGGATATAATGATATCCCTCTTTTTATCCCTAATATTGGAAATTTGTGTTTCCTCTTTTATTCTCAAGTATGCCGAATTTCTATAAATTTTATTAATTATTTTCTAGCATTTGGCACTTCTCTATTGAATGTTTATTTTCTAGTTTATTGATTTCCACTCCTTTCATAATTTTATTCCTTCTGTTATTTTCTTTCTTCTTTCTTTTTTATTGATTTTCAGTTTTTAAAATTCACTAAAGTATGTTAACAATAGTTAAAGCTATATATTTCCCTCTAAGCACAACTTTGTATATTTAGGTTTTTTTTTTCTTTGCTGTCTTTTTTAAATTAATACTACTTTTGGCCCTGCAGTTGGTTAATTTTGATGAATGCCCCAGTGCACTTGAAAAGAAGATGTATTGTGCAATTTTTGGGTGCTCTGTTCTATATATGTCAATTTGTTCAAATCTGTTAATTTTGTTCTTCAAATCTTCAAATATATTTGTTTGCTTTTTCTGTCAGTTTTTGAGATGTATTGATTGTGGATTCATCTATTAGTCCGTATAATTCTTCAAATTTTACTGTATATATTTTGAAGCATACGTACTTATATGCCTATAAATTTAAAATTGTTATGTCTTCCTGGTGATTTAATCCTTTCATCATTATGAAATATATCTCTTTTATCTCTAATACTGATTCTTGCCTTAATATTCATATTGAAACATCAGCTTTCTTCTGATGAGTATTTTCTTCATCTTTTTACTTTCAAATGTTCTGTATTCTTAAACTCTTATAAGTGGCATGCAATTGCTTTTTTCCTCTCAGTCTGAAAATCTTTGTATTATAATTGGAATATTTCATCTATTTTCATTCAGTGAATTTACTGATATATGTGGGTTTAAATATACTCTCTAACTACATGTTTTTTTTTATTTTTACACTTGTTCAATTATTTTAATCTCCTCTCTCTACAACTTTTGGACTAACAACTATTTCTATTTTAATTTCCCACTTTATTAGCATATTTGTCATTTATTCTTTCTTTTTAGTGCTTGTACTGTGTTCAGGGGTGCCCTCCTCCCAATTCATATCCACTTGGAACATCAGAATCTAATCTTATTTAGAATTAGAATTTTGCAGATATAATTAGTGAAGTTAAGATAAGTTCATACTGGATCAAGGTGGGTCCTAAATCCAATAACTGGTGTCCTTATAAGAAGAGAAGAGACACACAGAAACACAAGGGAAGAAGGTCACATGCCAATGGAGGCAGAGGTTAGAGTGATGCAACTACAGGCCAGGAACTCCAAGGATTGCCAAGAGCCACCAGAAGCTAGGAAGGTCATGTCTTCCCTACAGTCTTCAGAGAGAGAACATGGCTCTGCCAACATCTTGATTTCAGACTTTTTGCCTCCAGAATTGTCAGAGAATAAAATTCTATCTTTTAACCCACCCATTTTGTGATCATTTGTTATGGCAGCCCTAAGAATCTCATGCAGTGCTTACCCTAGATCTTATAAAATGTAACTTTGACTTAGTCCAATATAAATTGGTGCTGATAACAAGTATATGAGAGGACCTTAGAATACTTTAACTCCACTTACTCCATTTCTGCACATTATGTTGTTTCATGTATGTTAATCCTACACAATTGTTTCCTCAGTCAATGTTTTATTTTCCTATCTGCTAAAACAAATAACATGCAAGGGGTTGGTTTATCCATGGGACTTGATTAGATCATGGTTTCAGATGCTAGGAGGCTTTCATCCTCCCTTTGTCATTATCTTCTGGCTGGTCTGCAATTTGGGGTTTCCTTGACTTTTCCATTACATGGTGGCATGTTCTCCTTTCTCTTCAGGGCTACATTGACTTCCAGTTTCTGGCTTCTCCCTATGGCTTCTTTCCATGTCCTTTGCTTATAATGACTTCAGCCATATTAGATTAAAGCCCTTCCTCATCAGTTTGGGCAGACCTTAACTAACAACATATTTGAAGATCCTATTTACAAAGCAGTTCACACCCACAGGACCAGAGTTTGGGATCTGAACAAGCCTTTTGTGAGACATAATTCAATCTCCAACAGGTAATAATAGCTTCAATTTTCCCAAATATTGACATTGTCTATTATTCTTCATTCTTTCCTAAGCTTACCTGCTTCAAACTTGGATAATTTTCCTGCTGTCTCACAAATTTCCTTTATTTATTAATTTAGTGAAGTTTATTGGTGATAATTGCTCAGGTCTGCACATGTATTTGTGTATTTGTCTGGAAATGACTGAACAATGTCTTTATGTTTTTCCAATATTTTATTACAGAAAATTTTAAACATACAGTAAACTTGATAACATCTTATAATGCAAACCTATATACATATCATGTAGATTCTGCCATTACTTGTTTTATCAATATCATATATCTATCCAACTACCCTCCCTCTATATATCCACCAATCCATGTTATTTACTTATTTTTGATGCATATCAAAGTAAATTGCACACATCAGTAAACTTTCCCTTAAATTCTTTAGCATGTATACAATTAGAGTTCATTATTTGTCTATGATTTATTTTTTCCTTTGATGCAAATTTAAATACAACGGATTTGTAAATCTTAAGTGTAAATTCAATGAGTTTTGACAAATACATGCACCAATGTAATCCAACCCCTTATCAAGATGTATAACATTACCGTGACACCAGAAATTTTCTTCATTCATGTACCTTCCCAGCCAATCCGCATCTCTAGTCCCTAGAGGCAATCAAGGTTCTGATATTTTCTCCACCATGGATTAATTTTGCCTGTTCTAAAATTCTATACCTTTTTGTGTAAGTTTTCTTCCATTCAGCATCAAGTTTTGAGACTCATCCATGTTGTTGTATGAGCTAATAGTTCTTTCATTTTTGTTGCTCTGTAGTATTTCATTGGATATATGTACAATGGTTGGTTTACCCAGTAGCCTATTGATAGACACCTAAGCTATTTCTAATTTTAGGCTATTATAAAAATAGCTGCCATGAACATTCTTGTAAAAGTATTTTTTATAAACATATTTTTCATTTGTCTTTAGGAATATACCTAGACCTGGAGTTTCTGGGTCATGTGTAAGTGTATGTTTAATTTTATAAAAATGTGCCACAATTTTTCAAAAATGGTTGTAACTATTTCATGTTCCCACCAACAATGTATAAGAGTTCCAGAGGTTCTATAACCTCATCAACATTCAGTGTTGTCATTCTCTTTCTCTGGAATATATGTTGTAGCATCTCATTATGGTTTTAATTGACATTTCCCTGATTATCAATGATATTGAGTACTTTTATATTGCTTTTTGGTCTTTTAGGTTCTTCTTTGTTAAATGTATATTTCAGTCATTGGCCCAGATTTTGATTAGGCTGTTTGTCTTTTTGTCCCTCATCTTAACTTTTTATTATGGAAGCAAATTTTCAAATATACTCAAAGGTCAAGAAGAGAGCATATCAAACTGCCATGTAACCAGCATCCACCTTCAGCAGTTTTCAATTCATGGCTAATATTTTTCAAATACCTCCTCTTTCCCACTGGGTTATTTTAAAGCAAATCACAGATAACTATCATTCCCATAAAAATCTCAGCATGTTATTTCTATAAGTATACTTTGTTTAAAAAACATAACTAGAACACCATCATCAAACCTAGAAAAATTAATGATTTTCCAATATCTAGTGTTCAAATTTCCTGTTATGTTTTATTATTACTATTATTATTTTATTATTTTTATTTTAATTAGAGAAGGTGTAGGTTTATAAAAAATCATGTAAAGAATACAGTGTACCCATTTACTCCTTATTGTTGACACTTTGCCTTAGTGTGGTACCTTTGTTACAATTGATGAAAGAATATTAAAATAGTACTATTAACCACAGTCCATAGTTTACATCAGGTTATTTTCCCCTATATATGATCCTGTTGCTAACACCTTGTATTAGTGTCATACCTTTGTTATAATTCATTAAAGAACATTCTTATACATGTGTTATTAACCCCAGCCCATCGTCCACAACATGGTTCACTGTGTTATACTGTCCCATGTTTTAGCGTCTATCTTTCCTTCTAGTAACATACACAACCCAAAACTTTCCCTTTCAAACACATTCACATGCATAATTCAATGCTGTTAATTACACTCACAATAATGTGCTACTATCGCCACCACCCCTTTCCAAAAGTTTACAATCAGTCTAAATAGAAATTCTGTGCAAATTAAGCAGCATCTCTCCATTCTCCACCCCTACTCTATCCTCTGGAAACCTCTACTCTCAATTATAATCCTATGAGTTTGCTTATTATAATTCATTCATATCATTGAAATCATACAATATTTATCCTTTTGTGCCTGGCTTATTTCACTCAGTGTAATGTCCTCAAGGTTCACCAGTGTTGTCACATGTATCAGGACTTTATTGCTTTTTACAGCTAAATAATATTCCATTTTATGTATACAACACGTTTTCTTTATCAATTCAGTGGTTGATGGGCACTTGGGTTGCTTCCATCCTTTGGCAATTGTGAATAATGCTGCTATGAATATTGGTGTACAAATATCTGTTTGTTTTACAAATACCTTCTTTCAATTCTTTTGGGTATATAACTAGTAGTAGGATTGCCTGGTCATATGGTGATTCTATGTTTAGTTTCCCATGGAACTGCCAAACTGTCTTCCACAGTGGCTGCACATTTTACATTTCCACTAGCAATGAGTGAGTGTTGCTATTTCTCCACATCCTCTCCAACACTTGCGATTTTCTGTTTTTTTTTTTAAATAGTAGCCATACTATTGGATGTGAAATGATAGCGCATTGTGGTTTTGATTTGCATTTCCCTAATAGCTAGTGATGTTGAACAGCTTTTCACGTGCCTTTCAGCCATTTGTATATCTTCTTTAGAGAAATGTCTATTCATTTGCCCAGTTTTAATTGGGTTGTTTGTCTTTTTATTGTAGATTTGTAGGATTTCTTTATGTATCCTGGATACATATATAAGGATATATTATCAGATATCTGGTTTCCAAATATTTTCTCCTGTTGAGTAAGTTGTCTTTTCACTTTCATGACAAAGTCCTTTGATACACAAAAGTTTTATTATTTGATTATCAGAATTGTTTATATCTTGGATACCAGTCTTTTCTCTTGTGTGTGTGTGTGTATGTGTGTGTATATATATATATACACACTTTTTTTATTTGTTCATTTTGAACAATTGTATTTTTGAAAAATAAAGGATAGTTTTTGACAGGAAAGAACTGTAAAAATATCTTCCACTTATTTTTCCATGTATAAGTGAAATTTTGAAAAAGTGTGTATATCTTTGACAGAAATAATCTTTTTTTAAAAAGATACTTAGATTACATAAATGTTACACACAAAAATATAGGAATTCCCATATGCCCCATCTCCCACAGCTCCTACAACCTCCCACATAAACATCCTTCATTCATATGGCACATCACCTGCAATGGATATATACATCCTGGGGCTTTGCCATTAAGCATGGACCATAGTTCACATTGTAGACCACATTCTCCCCCACACAGTTTCTGCATGTTATATGATGATATAAAATGGTGTATATCTGTCATTGCACTGTCACTTAGGACAATTTCCAAGCCCTGAAAAAGCCCCTGTATTACAACTGCTTTTCCCTTTCCCTGCCCCCAGAGCATCCAGTGGCCACTGGCTCCACATTAATGTTGTAATTTCTTCCATTGCTTAAATCACAATATGTCTATAATAGAATACCAGTAAGTCCACTCTAGTCCATAGCTCTTTCCCCAATCCTGAGGAGTCTGGGCTGGTGATGTCCACTCCACCACCAATTGAGAAGGGGCTTATATCCCGTGGATAAGATGGATGGGATTATCCTGCCAGCAGCTACAGACTCTCTCCATTCCCTGGGATGCCATTGTCCATCATCTCCCTGCCAGTAGTTCTGGGTGAATCCATTGAACAGTAAAGTAGGAGTTGCAGCTCCACTGAGATTCCAGGCCCAGCTGACACATGGACAGCAAAAAGACTCCAGTCTCTGGATGTACACCTACAAACTCCAGCACCAAGTATAGGTTTGAATAGAAGGGACAAATGAACCATGTGCAGGGAAGACATATTCGAGTCCAACTCTTGTCACTCTCAGGAGCACAAATTCCAAAATAGGACCCACTAGCAAGGCACCAAACTCTGGAGCTATCCATCTGACATAGGACCTGGGTGTCTCCAGAGCCCTCAGGAGCACCTCTATTTGAGGTGATATCCACTTTGGAAGTCTATGAGGTCCTACTGAAATATGTGTAACTGTTACCTCTGGGATGACCGCCTGACTCACTTTGAAGTCTCTTAGCCATATGAACTCATTTGTCTTTACATTTTCCCCCTTTTATTCAAGGTCTTTTTCCAGTCGTATTACCAGTTGGCAATTGGTAGTAATTCTTCGGTGCCAGGGAGGCTTACCCTGAGAGTCATGTCCCACACTGGGAGGAAGGTAATGCATTCATATGCTGAGTTTGGCTTAGAGAGAGGCCACATTTGAACAACAAGGAGTCTCTCAGGAGGAATCCCTTAGGCACTCCATAACAATAGGTTAAGGTTCATTTTCAAAAGCAAAGACTTGTAAGGTTAGTCATCAATATCAAGGGCCCATCAGTGGATTATCCTCCTTTGTCAGACACTGCCCCTGCACTTGGGGAGCCGTTGCTGCTCCCTTGGAGAATGTGGCAGAGCTCTCCAGGATGGGAATTCAGTATTCTGTCATTTATTGAGTGATTCTCCACCCACTGTGACAATGCTCTGTGAACACTTGAACAATTTTATATACCTTGTATGTCTGTTCAGGTGAACTTCCTTCCATGGACCCCCCCATTCCTGAAACCCCCCACTAACGATCCTCTCCCACCCCAGTTGTAACCCTTCTGTGATCCAAAGCTTTTTTAAAGATGAAGCCAATACAATAGCCAAATACAATTAATATAAAAATGAAATAATGATGAGAAGTTTAAATGTAAGAGATAAAATACATGAAAACTTAAAAAAACAAAAAAGTTAAATTAAATTAATAGATTGGGATATATAAAAAATGAAAAATAAAAAAATAAATTAAAAAATTTTTTTTTACATTTTGCCTTTTATCACTGCAATATCTGGTATCCAGTCGGTACCATGGTGCCTTCTTCCTCTCATCCCCCAGTGTCTCACTATTTTTCATTTTGTTTTCAAAGAAGTTTTAGGTCACAGCAAAGTCATACACAGAACACAAGAGATTCTCATATACCCAACCTCCTCCCCCTTTCCTCACCCCATATTAAAACCTTTTTTATATGTGGATGGTAGCATTGTTATAACTGATATACAAATAGTGAAACATAGCTACTAAACATTGTCAGTGGTTTACAGTATGGCTTATATTTTAGACTGTACTCTTTTATAAATTTTGATATTTACCATGTCCTGTGTCTATTACTCTAAAGTAATGAAAAACATTTCCCCTGACCACTAAATACCCCCTGTTTGATCTATTCTGTTCCACCCTCCCTATTTCCCCGGGACCCACAATGACCCCCTGGCTTGAGTCATTGGATGACAAGGTTCATAGTTATGTGCAACAAGAGGTCTTGACACACTGGTTTGTCCTCCCCTATTAGGAACTTCCCTTGCTCTTGAGAGACCCCTGCCTGTCTATTTCTGA
>PVKH010001460.1:0-24018 GCA_004027955.1 Chaetophractus vellerosus
AGAAAACGTAGATCATTCGGCCAAGCAGCATGCTAGACTGTGTTTTCTGTTTCCATTTCACTCCTTAAGTCTTTCCGTTCCCTGAGGATTTTTCTGAAGGGGTAATAAAATAAAATGGGTGAAACAAAGCCATAAGCCAGTTAAGTCTGAAAGACATGTCATCTCATCTAAAAGGAAGAAACGGACCATTTCCATGCCTAAGGCTGACAGCAACGCCTGAGCTGGCGATAGTGCTATTCCATTTGATTTATAGAATAATGGGGTGACAAATGATGACAAAAATAAACTTTTACTGCACTGAACTGCTCCTTTATTTATGAAATTTGGCCAAGTAGTGAAATCTTTTATCTGCAAGTTGTAACATGGAGTGGGAACGAGCGATTATGGTGTGGTAATAGTAATCCAGCGATGGGGGCTGAGTCAGTTGGAAATGGATTGTGGTAAAATAACTACTGCACCATGATAAATGTGAACAGTGCTTTGCTGACAGATGATCTAACAGGTGTTCATAACAACTATATAAGAGGATTTATTTATGACCAGCCACAGCCGCAGCACTGTAAATCAACTCTAGCAGCTGCACACTGCTGAAACCAAGTCCCTGATGGAGGAACGGTGCAAGAGCCCAAAGAACACAATTCACTCCAGAATCTTAATCATCAAATCACATTTTTTTTTTTAGGTAATTACACCACAGCACAGAAATCATAATTACATTTAATTAGAAAACTGAGTTGTCCATAACTTTGTTTACAAAATATTTTTATTTGGGGTCTATGGTATTGACGAGGCCTGAGCAAAAGAAAGACTCTAGGGTCAAGGAAAGCATGCCCATGGGTGATGGGGATTTCAGTGAGATGCTAGAAAGAGGCCCTTTCATGGTAGCTTCAATTTTTAAGGCTGAAAAATCAAGGTACGAGTATACTTGGTTTTCCCCAAATTTCTGTACTAGCTTCCCCATGGCAACTTGTTTGAGTTCGCGTTACCCTTTGCCACCACTTCTAATTTCACACAGTCTAGGGACAAAGAGGAATAAGCATCCAAAAAATAAATTCATTAGAAATGGGGGCTTAAATTTAAGCTCAGGGGCCTACCCACAACCTCTCAACTTCTTTGCAAAAGGAGAATTTAACATTTTGCAGGCCATGGTCTTAAAAACTCTTTACTGTTTATCCTTGGAAATGGTTGACCCTATCATAAAACGAGTCCTCATCCATCACATTGCTAAAAAAAAAAAAAAAAAAAAAAAGTGGTTCTCACGTGGGGGAGGGAAGAAGATGCTATTCTGGGGGAATTATCAGAATCTTGTTTGGGATATAGTTTGAGAAAACTGATCTCCCCCCACCCCAATATTCTAATACTTTCCCCTTGGCAACCCTTTGAACCAGCTAGGAAATACACATATAAGTGACCGTGTACATAACACTGGCTCCAGAGAAAGACAAATATGAGGGGGAGATTAGAAATTTTAGTACCACCTCAACTCAAAATCACTTAACCAGTAAATAGGCATCAGTGGAATTTAATATTCTTTAGCTACTTTGATGATAAGCCCCCAAAAGACTCATTTTAGAACCTGCCATGGCACAGGAAATATCTAAAATCTCTAAGGAAATATTTAAAATTGGCCTTCAAGTATTAGAGTGAAACCAAGAAGCCCTATTCATTCTGAGCTCTAGTTCAATGGCTCCACACTGGTGACAAGTGTACCATATTCCAACCTGTAATATCTCAATTATTTGTTTCTCTTCTAACTACCATGGGCCATTGTGGTGGAGGTTTGGGGGATGGCTTAGGGAGAGGGAAAAAAGGAGAAATGAGGGCAGGGTGGAGAAGGGGACACATCACTTTGTGGTATGTGGCCAATGTTGCCTTCTGTACAAAGGTATTTTAAAAACATTTTAAGATACGGTCCCAGTTGAGATCAATATATTCTTCCATCTTCCATTACTGGAAACTCTTTTTTCCTTCTAAATAGCACACAGTTTTAAGACCCGGCTAGCTTCCTTGCATCAGTTAAACCTTCTGAGACCTCTCTAGCCCAGCGATCACTTCTTCCCTTAAACCCAATAGCACTTATTGACAATCAAGCAGCTACTTCATGATGTTTCCCACAACCTATCTCAGCTTTCATGTGGCCATGTTTCAAGTTTGTTGGTCAAGTGATCATGTGGAATGGAAAACATTTTCTCTCAGAAAACAGTTACATGTGGTGGCTAACTTCCCAGATCAGATCACAAAGTCTTGTTCCCTATGCTTAGTTGAAAAATGGTGGGAAAAAGTACTCTTTTTAGGAAGAGAATAACACCTTCATTTAGTTATATTGAATGCTTTTTGTGGGGAAGTCATATGAAGGAGGAGACGGGTCTTTGTTAAGATTCAGAAAAGAATATTCTGTTTCATCTAAGGACTTATCTTTCTATCAATCACATTATCCATAATCTAAGACTATAACTAACACTATCATAAACTTGCTATCCTTGATTTGTTGTTGCTTTTATTCCCCAAAAATGTCAGTAAGAGAAAGTATGAATGTGATCATGAAAACTTTTTCTGAGTTAACTGGAGGACAGAAGAGGATTGAAAGAGCTAAGCAAATACTGTAAGAAAGTAAATGTTTCAATTAACTGACGTCCAATTGATGGAAGAACAGAAGGAGTGTGCACCTTTTTGCCTGGCTAGTCATCCTGTGAGAAAGGAGACAGAGGGGAAGAGACTGGTTCAGCAAGTCTCTGGGGCTGGTCTTTTATTTTTTATTTATTTATTTATTTTTTATTTTTAAAAAGATTTATTTTATTACATATCTCCCCTTCCCCCCGCTGCGGGACGCGCCGAGAGTGGTCACTGCGCAGGCGCGGCTTTCCCCGCTTGTGGGCGGTCTCTGCGTCCGCTCACGGCCGGCTTTCAGTTCGCGGGTGGCTGGCTGCGCTCCATCCGTGGGCGACCTGCCCTGCCCATGGCGGCTCTTGCCATGTCCGTGGCAGCTTCTTGCCCTGCCCATGGCGGTTCTGGCCCTGCCCACGGCGGCTCTGGCCCGCCCATGGTGGCTTGCCATTCTCAAGGTGGTCTGCCCACTAGGAGAGGTCCCCGGGAATTGAACCCGGGGCCTCCCATGTGGTATGCCGGCGCCCTATCCACTGGGCTATCGAGCCGGCCCCTGGGGCTGGTCTTTTAAAGGCGCTTCACTTGGTACCCGAAGCTGGTGGGGTTGAGCCTGTATTAGTAAGTTAACAAAATTTGTTTGCAAACCTTGCTTGCTACTTACCAACGTCCCCTTTGCCATTTCTTTATTGCCAATCTGTTTGTGGATTTCATGGGGGTTTGGAGCATTATGTTTACCATATATCCCGGTCAATGCTTAGCATAGTTCTTCACAGTCACACTGGATGCAGCCTTTAACTAGAAAGGCTCTGCTGATTTTGTGCTATAACATAGGGATCTTTTTTTTTAAAATTTCATTGTGAGAAGAGAGGATGTTTTCCCCTTTAACAAAATTCCAAAAAGGTCAGAGGGATTCCAAAGAGGGAAAATAGAAAAAGAGCTTAGGTTTCCTTTAGCTGGTCCAACTTTTTTATTATTCATCTTCCTGGATTTTTATATTATTTCTAACATAACATCTAAATTCTAAACAATAGAAACACAGGTTACAAAGGCAAATGCTTTTCAAATGTTTGCAAATAGACATCAAGAAGGGCAAGTATATTTTAGTTTGCTAACATTGTTACACCCTCTTTAAAAAAAGATTTTTTTCTTATAATAAATAAAGCAATTATATTACAATAACAAAAATGAAGTGCAGTCTGAAATAGACTATGAGGGCCATTCTTTAAGATTGGTATACGAAAACTGTCTCATTAAGTGAACTTTAAAAAGAAAAAATGTAGCTAGAATTAAGAGTTCAACACTGACTAACTTAACCATGGAACAATTTAGACTATGATAAAGTTAAAGGTAATATGAGGCAAGGATTCTGAATGACTGTCCAAAAAAAGTCCTAAAACAACAACAAAACACAAACCCTAAACTTGGGACTTTGGTCACTTTTCTAATTTGATTTATAGGAAAAATGCTTTAAGGATATTAAGCTATTGCTGTTACAATGGTTTCAACTGATAGCACACTATCTTATATTCTGATTAATCAGTATAGATTTTATATCTAACAGCAGTCATAAATACATCCTTCAGAAGTAAAGTCTTATTGAAACTTCCTTAGTTTTAAAAAAAACATAAATGTATAACCTGTTTTTAAAGATGACTGTCCTAATTTAAGGAAAATAAAAACTCTTTAGATCACAACATAACCATTTCCATCTGCTTTGATGTCAACACATTTAGTATAAATATTTTATTTAAAAAAAACACAGGTATTTAGCCTGTCAGATTCTATCTAACATTTCAAAAAGTTATTGAGCTCTGAGAAATGCCCATAGCCAGCAATTACAGAGGTGCACCTGGGTGTAGGTACTATGACCGGAGGCAGGGCTCCAGGGGAGGTAGGACATGGTACTTTGACAGCAGTATTTCTCTTCCCTCAGAGTCACTGCTGTGTTGCAGGAGCTTGAAAATTTCAGTAACTTTTTCACAGGCTGTTTTGTTCTTCTCAATTTGTATGTTCCAAGATGTTTCATTGTTTTTTTTCTCCTTTATGTTTTGCAATGTTTCAATCCATGTATATTCTCTTTTTGGTTGTTTTTTAAAACATTATTTATGTGGTTCTTACCAAGGGTACTGGCCAGTATAATTTCAACTCGTTTTAAAAAGGTATGAAAGCATTAAGAAAGAAGTTTCCTGATTACAGAACCATCTTAATAAAACAGTAACTTGCCAAAGTTAGCAAATAAAAGTTCTCTAGGGACAAATGCTAATATATTGATTATATAAATAGCTTTTAAATTTCTACAATTAAGTTTATACAAATTAGTTGTCAAAGAAGTTTCAGTTTGTCAAAGGTAGGCATCGAGATTTGTAAAGGAACAATGAGATTCAATTAATTTATTCATCAGGGGTAGTAATAGATTTCTATTAATAGATCAAAAGAGCAAGGAAAAGATGTTTTATTTTGCAAAATGAAGTCTTTGTTTTTGTTATTCAACATATTAGTTTTTTTTTTCTCTCTTGGAGTTAATTACTCTAATACACAATTAGAAATCTTCCTGGTTTGAAAGTGGTTTTTCTTTCACCAACTAAACCGTGTTGCTTCTCTGTGGAGTATAACACTCAAAATATTTACTTTACAATAAAAAAACCTCGGCGTATAAATTCTAGGATCATAAACAGTTTCTCATTAAGAATGCAAAGACAAATGCGATTCATATGCTAGTTTATTTATCTTATGATTCAGAGATTATTTCATGATGACAGTGGTCAATAACCAGTTACAATACCAGGAGAGTCACAGGAAAAAATTTTGCAAAGTCCTTGTTTTTGCGCCTAATTCTAAAAAGTATGCTATCCCATTTTCACATACAAAGGTCAGAGGCCATTCAGACTTTCTTTGCTAATTTTTCTTTACTACTCAAAGGAAGATGGTTTCCAATGAACTTTAAATATCCAATTCATGTCCATCATTGTTGAAAAAGAGAAAGTAGACGAGAAGGCCAAAAGAAGTAGCAGGACAGAGAAAATGCCACATGGATTCAAGAGTTGAGATAACTGACAGTAAAATATATGTTCTTTGGTTAGCAAAGCGAAAGGGGGGAAAGTATTGCATACATGATAGATACACACCAGCATTCTAAAGGAGGAGACAAGAATGTCAAGAGTGTATTCTTCCCCCACTGCCAGATGGAAGGGCTATTATTATAAATGAAAGGCAGCAGTAGTGGATGCCAGGCACTTTTGTTGTGTGCCAGATTCTGAAGTCCAGATGTAAGCAGGTTACCCCTGGGACAGGACAGGCTTCAGCTCCCGCAGCAGAACAGAACCAATCACAGTTTTCTCAGTGTTTATGATAAGCTGTGCTGTGGAGCCTTCCTTCAGTTCCACTGTGACTAGCATCAATGACCCACTGTGCACAGTTTTAGCTGCAAACCTGGAAGAAAAAGAAGAGCCTTTTATCATGGGGGAGGGGAGTGAGGGACAGCATAAATTCAAATAGGTTTAAAATAACCTTTTTTCTCTCAAATGAAATAATTTATTATAGGTTCCCTACTGCCCCAAACCCAAAGCCAAGCACTCTTCTGAAATCATTAAACTGCCCAGCACCATGCATCACACAAGCAGGTCACTTTAGTGCATCTTTAAAACAGAACAAGAAAAGGAAATATATTTTACTTATTAGTTTGAACAAGAGAAGCATGTGAATAATTGTCCATTATGATCTAATCAGGAGTCATTCACTTGATATTTAACATTTCACCATGCATAGGGCCATTTAAAATAAACCACTATATTTTTATTTTTCAAACATGTTAAGATACCTTTCTCAAAGAGCTTGATATTCTAATTCCTCATATCTGAAAATGATTATGCAAGATGTTAGATAATTTTATGTACATTATAAAACTCTTATTAAGTTTCAATGAATTTGCTCATGTTAAAATATTCAAATTCAATCTCTAATGTTGATCATGACAATGTAATGAAATCACGTGACAGCCAAGTGCAACATTACATGTCTCTCTTTTTCTAATGTTCAGAACATTAGATCTTTTTTTTTTTTTTGCTTTCGAATTTAATAGAGGTAACTTGGGGTCTAATGCTCCATTACTAAATTCCAAGACATGAAGAACTGACTAATTACATGGAATTAAAAGCAAAACTAGCCTTTTAAGCACTGCAATTGATTGAAAAGCTGTTGGAGGCACAATGAACTTCTGACAATCCTGCTAATTCATTCTGCATGCACAGTTGAGCCCCAGAGATACGAAGGAAGAGGATGGTAACCAACTAGGCCTCCATTTTTCACATGGAGCATGTTCCACACATTTTTTGGGGGAAGGGGCCTGATTGCAGGGATGACTGGAGAAAAACAAAGTTGCTGCACATGAGCTTTTGAAAACACTAACAAGTGTAGAGCAGGTCTGTGACCTGCTGTGACCCCACTTTGCAGGGCCAATCCCCTTTCCCCTTTCTATATGACACGTGTCTGAATCTGAGCCATCTGCCTCAATTTGCGCAACATCTTCAGCCACAATGGCACCCAGTTAGCCCTGACAACAGCTCACAATACATAAAAATAAAACTGCTGTGCTGACAGCACGCCGTGGACTATTCAAGAGCAAACCAACTGGTCAGTGTCTCCTGTCTGACAATTAGCATGGGCCTTGCACATAGCCTACTGAGTCCTCAGGGATCTGTTTAATTACCATCAACATAAAAGAGGGAGTTTATCAGGAGACACTCAGAAAAACTTCACTCCCGACTTAATTAAAATATTAGCCACTTAAGCAGGAAGCAGATTCCCTTTAAATGAAAAGTAATTTCTTTTTTGACTTTTAAAAAAAATGACATCAAAATCTCAAAACACATTAGATTCTTTTTTTTAAACTTAACAAGCCATTTTTGGCCTAAATAGAGTAATGAAAATCAGTTTTCCAACAATAATTAGAATAACGCATCAAAAACAAAACCAATGTTAATGTTACTAAAAATTGAAAACATTATCAACTCTTTTAAGTTGCATTTTTAAATGTTAGTTAATGTTTTTTTTGACAAAGTATATCAGAAACTTCCCGTTTATTTCTCTATGTATTGGAAAGCTACTCTACAAACATGCTAAAGACTTGTGAAGGAATCAGAGCAGTTTTCCTACTGAGAGAAGCAATTTTAAGTTTAGGAATAATAAACCACACTAATATTTTGAAAGAGCTTTTATAATCCTTTTAACATACATATCAATCTGTTTTTCAGACTTACACACAAGACATTAGGAACTGGGCACCTAAATTTCATCACTGAGAGAACAGAAAGATCATCAGTTCCAAAATGACCTCTCTTTCATATTATCCCTTACAGGTTTATGCATTTCTTTAGTCTAAAGTTTTGAAGCTCTTTTGCGTCACGAGAGAGTCCTTTTTCTATAAGCCAGGACACCAAATGATACTTGGTGGATCTATTATTTTTTCAACTATGCAACTTCTCCCACAGATTTGGTCATTCCAACTGTAATTCATTCAACAACTACTTCAACAAAGGTCCCTATTTCTGACAGGGTTATAATTATGTAAACAATAGTCTTATTAGTCCCTTTATTTACTCAACACTTGTGCCTTGGGACCATAAAGAAGAAGATTATATCTGAATAGGAGCACAAAAGCACTGTTTGAATTTCAGGGTTGCACAGCCCCAAGGCACATTTTACCTCTTTTCTATTAAAAATTTAGAACCAATGTTACAATAATACATATTCAGCACAATTCGGTATCAGTATGTTTACAGAGATTAAAATTAGTTTCTTGTATATGTTTTTGAAATCCTATTGCCACAAAATTCTTGATACTGTTAAGAATAGAGGAGGCATTTGCTTACACTATAGTGGAAACATGCTAAGCAAATCATCCTAGCAATAAAATCTATTAACTGGTGTGAAAACTACTGCCTTTTTACTGAGTCTCCAGGTTCTACTGGGCACAAATGGTGGAAGCAATGTTTTAAAGCAGAAGACTAGAAGATCAGAAGTTCTGACATTCTCATTTCACAGGTCAAAAAGGATATATTTAACTGGAACACAGCATGATTACAATTGGTTTGTTTTGGTCCATGGGAAGCAAAAGCCATCCCTCCCCCCAATTTATTAATTATTCAATTCCCAAACAGGCTATGCCTTAACACACATTTAAAAGATACTCATGGAAGGAGTACTAGCTAATCAATGATAAATAGCTAGCTTCTGGATGTAAGAAACACTGATTATAAAGGCAGCTTGGGTCAAATATTTATTATATACTAAATAATTTTGTACTAAATTTAAGAGCTTCCATCAGAACCTATGTACCTGGACACAAACTAAGATCACAATGTGAAAACATTTTTTTTCAGAAGGCATTTGAAGTTTTTGATCACCATAATGATGATGCCAACTACCATTTAAGCGCTTACTGTGTTTCTGGCAGCAGGTACTATTGTTATCCCATTTTACAGATGAAGAAACTGACACCCATGGAAGTTGAGGAACCTGCTCGGGGTCATAAAGGTAGTGGATGGTTGAGCAGAAATTTGAACTGAAGCTTTCTAATTCAAGATCACATATGTTTTCTTTATGTGCAAAAAATGCACCATTAATATTTGTTTCTATCAGTCAACAATTAAGGTTTGCCATATTAACTTAATATGTATATGATCTATTATCATTCCCCAAACTTTTTAAGATAGAATATTTTTCTCTTTAAAAAATACTGTAACTGAGTTCTGCAGTATTCTGTAATTCAAAGCATCTTGACTTGCTACTTTGTCATAACACTTTTACTCTCTGCCTTTAAATATTTTTAAAATTTTAAATTAGTCCTTCTCCCCCCTCAAAAGAGACACCAGCAATGAAGAATACAAAACCTTCTTGAATGGAGCTATAACACAGGGAGAGACTATTGGGAGACCAATCAGCCTTGAAAACCAGTAATACTGCAAATGAGAACAAATAAGTGAGACGACAGTTAAAAATGTATTGCCTATGTATGATGGTTCCATGTTATTAAAAGGATACCATCCAGGTATTTTTCATAATCATTCATTTCATTCTACCACCAAGTACTTGTTGTTTGTAATCGCCAACTGAGAAGGCAAAACCGGATATACCTGTATTTCATTTTATTAAATGTCTTTTTGTCTAGTAGCTCTGGTAAATGACATTTAATCCTTGAAGCCTGTAAGATTCTTAATACTGAAGACAAAATAAGCAGGTTGCCAAACCTCAAAGAAAGTGTGTGCTACTCTTCTAAAAAAGTTCTTTTGTCTATTGACATGATTATGAAAACAGGTCAAAATTATAACAGCAAATCTGAACAAATACATTATAATATATTAATTTATTCTCTCATACATTTAAATCACACTTATTTTTCAGTTTGTGAAAAATTGGCTATGGACCATAAATGCCCTTTGTTTTAAGGAAAATAAATCCTATAACTTGATTGTTCTAACAACAAAAATGTTAACAGCACATCATGAATTTTAAAATATTTGAGAGGCTGCATCAAGCTCCAGGGTTTTTACAAACAGTTTTTTTTTTTTAAACACAGAATCAGATTTGCTATACTTAATGCAATAGCTCTAAGACATGCTTTTTCTTCTCTTGGATAGTCTTCCTGGTTTCTGATTTTTCTATTCTGAGTTCAATTTTCTCATGTTTTCTGTTCTGCTGGTTACCAGAAGCTGTGACAATGGCCCACTCAGGCTAAAACTTTTTTTCCTCTACTCTGTACATGAAGCCTTCAATTACTGCCTGCTGAAGCAGACAGAATCCTATTAGTAAGAAAGACGATCACAAGATGCAGTGCCCTGCCCTAGCTGTATAAAAATAATTAGTCCAAAGTTGACAAATGTGTAATGAAGTTGCACAATGATTGTATGTAAGAAATACTGGTTTGAATAAGCTTCCTAAAACCAAATACCAAAGAATGGTGATTTGGAGAATTATTTTCCAACATATTTAAAATTATAAATCCTTATTATCTTGAGTTAATAATAAAACATTTTGAACAGGCAGAACATTTTTTAAGTGTGTAAAAAAATTCTGTTTGTTGACTGTAAAATTATCACTACACTACTGAATTAATATTGAGGCAAAAATTATAAATCCTTATTATCTAGAGTTAATATAGTAGAACATTTTAAACAGGCAGAGAATTTTTTAAGTGTGTAAAATAATTCTGTTCTGTTAAATGTAAAATTATCACTACACTATTGAATATTGAGGCAAAAACCTTTAAATATGATTCAAGTTTATAGAATTCATCCAACGCAATGTTTTTTTTCTGTATATTTTAAAATATCACCCAACAGTATTGTAGTATTTTTCTTTAACATTCTGATGAAAGGAGTTAAAACAAAAAATAGACTACCATCATAATTAAGGACTCTCCATTTTTTATTCTAATCTTTAGAGATGGCATAAAAATTATATGCCACACTATTGAGTCAATGATACATTCTCTTTCTTTATAAAGAGAAGCTAAAAAAAAATCTAAGTATACTTCCTCAAAGAAGACGCAAACTATTCTAGTTATTCCAGAGCATTTTGGGTTTGTCTGTTTGATGGAGTGGAGTAAGATGGAGGTTAACAACTGAAAACCAAAAAGTAAAACAAATATTTTTTTACCCCATTCTCTTTGCTTTGCTTCTGTACAAAATTGTCAACCCAAAAGCAAAACTACCAAGAATACCTATCTTGCATTTTTTAAAACATGCAAACAGTTATATTTTCCTCTTAGTCAAACTTATATTATAGGTTATTACCTCACAATTGGTGAAAATTAAATAAAACTTATATAAAGAATGTTTTAAAGTAAAAATCAGCTGTGTAGTTTGGTGACTTTTAAAATATCCAAATATGCTTTTTGTGTGAAAATTAACTGAGGCCCACACATTTGTTTTTCAATGAAATGCAGCTCATACAGTTTGCAGAGTCAAAAGCAGTTGGTTAAAAAAGCAGTGCTGTCCTCTAGTGGACAACCACCAGCCTGAGAGAGAACTGTTTTGATTACTGAATAGGTTCCACAAATGTTCAATCCTGTTTGAGAGTCAAAATTTGCCATAATTGTAGAAAAGACCTAAGCCTGATATCTTTTATATTAACAACTGTTCATAAAATTTTTGTTTTAAGACAGATAAAGTAGGAAAACTGAAATTAGAGTATCAGAGTACCATATATTAATTGATAAAAAAATTTCCATTATGAACACTCAAATTTACTCAGTATTTAAATCTTTTGTAGTAACCAGGGGAAAAAACACACACACACACACACACACACACAAGCAAAAACAATAATCCAAAGGCTGCTCAACCTAAGACCAGAAGAAAGGGAAATATTAGAGATTCTACCAAGGAGTAACTATGTTGTTTATGCTTGAAACCCTAATGCTAGCAGAATCTGTCACAAAGAATGTCTTAAAAAATGTTGAATAAAGGAATTAGACAATATAGCTCTTTTAGAATAGAAAAAATAATATATACCAATATTTCCCCTATTAATAACCATTTAATATGTATCTGATAATAGTGATTTACTGGATGAGTTTAAGGCCTGGACATTAAACAAGTTGTTCTCTATTTGTACTTTAACTAAATGACGTTATTTTTATTTTAAATTTGAAACAAATAAAATGTCTTTAAATGTGTTGACAAATTTTAAAAAGTGGAATGCAGGTTGCCATGCATATCCTGCTTAGTTCATAGCACCAGGCTTTCCTAATAGAGACAATAATAAAACATTTATTCTACTAAGGTTTTAATTGTCCACAAGTTGTATATGTCCAAATTGGCAAGTTACCAAGCAACAGGATAAACAAAATCCAAACCAAAGATTAAGATGCAAAAGGAAAAAAGGAATATAAGTACTGAATACAAGTTAATAATGAAAGCTGGTCTAGGGTCTTATTGAATAAGCTGAGAACTAAAATAGAATCATGGCAGAGACAAGGCTTACTGTTTTCACTCAAATATCACATTTTCTGTTATAGGGTCAATTTGTTGTTCATGAAAGGGCAATATGAGTAGGTAGTATGACAATTCTTTCAACAATACTACTGTACGAATGTCAGAATTTCTGAAACTAGGTTAAAATGTGAAATGGTTGAGACTGCTGAGAGACAAACTTTTACTTATGGACTAAGATGGTTTCACAGACACTACTGTAATATATCGCCAAAATTAACAATATACTATCTTGCTGGACACACTGAGATAGATATAAGAAAAACAAATAAAACATCTTGTCAACACTGGTATCCCTTAATGAGTAAGCTGTAAAAAGGAAATATATAAATATAGGAAAAAGATATTTTACAATATATCATATGGCTATCCTTAATTCTTGATAATTCAGGGCAGCCTCAAACTGTGGACTTTGGAACAACTGTATTATAACCCCTAAATGTACTGGTTAAAATGCAGATTTTGGGACCCTGTTCCACATATCCTGAATCTGAGTTTCAGGGGGGCCGGCGGGGGGTGGATCCCAGGAATGGAGTTTTATACAAATTCCCATGCGGTATGTATGCACAGAAAAACAGTTTTCTGAGCAAAAGATTTTTAGCGTTCTGTGTTTTGGGCCCTGTGCCTGATTAGTGCCCTTATCAGGTGTCAGCAACATAATTAAAGCAAATGTACCTCAGTCTCTACATTGTTGAATATGAAACTCCTTCTTCAACCCTCATTTCTTTCTCAGAGGAGCACAAGAAATTCTCCTGGTCCTATATGAACCTAGGATTCCATAGCTAGTACCTCAAATCTCTTCCCCTAAAACCATTAAATTTTGACCAGTTCCCTTCACATAATGGGTAGAATAATGCTGTACACGCTGCCCTTTGTATATACTTTATTTATGTATTAGTTTTTTAGCAATGTCTTAAATAATACACGTTTAGACTTTTACAATGTTTAGTTATCTCATATATTTTAACATAGATATAGAACACAGGGAATGAAGATATTCAGATGCATGTTTAATAAATGTTTTCCAATGATGGAACTTCTCATTTCTTTGTCAGCCCTTATCATGTGGTAACTGTAATTTGGAAAATAGCATATCAACACAATGCCTAAAACTTTGTAGATCTCAATAAGATGGTTTTGTTCTCAAAAATCAGATTTTTCAAATACCAAGAAGTACCACAGAAATGAAAAGAAAGCTAAGTCTTTCAATAGTATACTGGTTGGCTTTCTGATACTATGGCTCATTTAGAAAATCAAAACTAAATGTCATAATCATTAACTAAATAGGAAATGGTCCTGGTTTTTGAAGTAAATTCCACAAAACTTGTGCTCCTTTAATTGACTTTTCTTTCTGTTGATATGTTAGGAATCATTCTTTAGTAAGTATTCAATTAAAACTTCGATTTCATACTATTACATATTTCTGCATATTACTGAAGATTCACATTTTTTTTAAAGATTTATTTATTTTATTATATATCTCCCCTTTCCCCCCCGCTGCGGCGATGCGCCGAGACTGGTCACTGCGCAGGCATGGCTTTCCCCGCTTGTGGGCGGCTTCTGCTTCCGTTCACGGCCGGCTTTCAGTTCGCGGGTGGCTGACTGCGCTCCATTCGCGGGCGACCTGCCCTGCCCGTGGCAGCTTTTGCCCTGTCCGTGGCAGTTTTTTGCCCTGCCCACGGCGGCTCTGGCCCGCCCATGGCGGCTTGCCGTTTTCAAGGCGGTCTGCCCGCTAGGAGAGGTCCCCGGGAACCGAACCCAGGGCCTCCCATGTGGTATGCCGGTGCCCTATCCACTGGGCTATCGAGCCGGCCCCGATTCACTTTTTCTTAGCTCATTCTTAAATTAAGAATTTCTTAACTTGGTATTAAAATATAAAAAGCATTCAAACCGTGAAGAGTGGTAGGAATAAATTACTCCAAAATTAGGCAATAGGAACTTTATACATTGAAGCGTTAAAAAGGATATATTTAAAAATTCCTCTCAGAAATAAGAGATCCTAAAAAAAGTAAATAGAATACAGGCCAACCAAGAGTAATTTATTGTATTCAAATTTATAACTTCTTAAAATATTCATAGTCAAAATGCTTTTCATATCTGGTACTTTTTGAAAGTAATTCTGAACTGATTACCATTTATAAATATGAGACTAACTTTGATCCTACACTTCATAAGCTCAAAAAAGTAATCATCACAGCAAAATAAGAGAGTCATTCCCAAATCTTATAGGGATATCAATTTTGTCATAAAAGATTAAAAAGTATACAAGCTTAGATATGTAAACTCATTAATTCCAAAGAATAATATAATACTGAACACTACAGTTAAAAACATTAATACAATTGAATATAGTAGTAAACTGCCAAGTTCTGTTATAATGTAACAGTAATTGCTGACATTTCATTTAAAATGAAATTAAGGCAAGCACTAGTACAGATTTTATCACAAATGCTTAGGAGTTATTACTAAGCATGAAAGACTGGCAAAAAATGTTGCATATAGAGGATAATGATTTTTGTGGATTTCGGTATGAAAAATAAAAATAACCCAAGGTGTTTGTTGTCTTGAAGCTTTCTAAATTTTAGAACAATATTACAGCTGTATTTTAGAACTATAAAAGCAAATAAAAAACATTTTCAATTTTAAATATGGTGGGACTTGAGAAGCAAGTTAAGATGGCACAGGCTATTCTTAATTATTTATACAAGTATATTATTCACTTTTTGATTCTGTAGCACCTCGGGCTCCTCCCCTGAGTGATAGAGTCAAACAGCAGGCTGCTGAGGGGCTAGAAGGGAAGTTTCAAGGCACTGAAGACATGTATGAGGACTATGAGCATCAAGTCTGAGTGCAATCTCTGCATTTCCAAGTTGAATATAAATAGTTCTTATTATGTGTCTCTGCTGTATTAGCACGGGTAATTGAGAATTGACTATAATTTTAGTTTAAGTCACTTAAACAGGAATTAAATTCCAAACCACCAAGACAAGTTATGGGCAAACTATGCTTTGATCAGAATTATCCCACTGTGTTAAGTGTTCTTTTTGGTCTAGCTCCCAATAGGAAGATAGCTTTTATAGTTTTTGGCTTTGAAAAAGTAATTTGGCTTTTTTCTTCTAAGGAAAAAAAAAATCTGGAAGACCTTTGTTTTCAGAAAAGTAAAAAACAAAAAACAAAAACAAAAAAAAAACCCACAAAACACCAAAAAAACCACATACAAACAAAAAACTAGACATTCTAACATAAACAATGATTATCCTATGTCTTTTTCAACATTACAAAAGGGACATATTAACACAAGATTGCAGTGTTGTTGGACTCTATATTTGTCAGGTGAAATGTCATAGTGTATAAACCAAAAGTCACAGTTGCTGAATGATGTTTTGGTGTGTTGGTAATTCAAAGAAGCCATAAACAAAACAGAGCAGCTTCTGTAAAGAAATCGTTCAGGATAATGAAAAAAAGTACTAAAGCAGGAAAAAATTAAAACAGGAAAACCGAGAACCAAAATACTTATTTTCCCTGAAAACAATTTTTTCCCAATTGAATAACATTAACTGATACATAGGGATGTATTTGTATGGTGGCACCATACAAATGGTACAGTCAATACCGTGGGTAGAATTATAAGGACAGAAATATGCCATGAGAGGAATTGTTTGTAATGAATTCCCTTAACCTCACAGAGGTCTATACAGCAACTGCCTGTTTGCTTAAGGGGTAATTATTATTATTTTTTCTTCACTTGCATTTAAAGCTATTTCACTTATAAGAATACAAAGAGGGCAAACATATTCATCACATTTTCTGCTGCCTTTAAGGACAAATTACTTGGATCTCAGGCTTCAGATGTTGTTGGTAAAGATATTCTCAGTCTAAGAAACAAAAGCTGCATTTAGCTCCATGTTGGTTGTCCAGCAGCGACTTATTAATTGGAAGCAGCCTTAGGGAGCTGCTGTCAAAAGGAAATCAGTATGGAGTACCCAAATTTCCTCCTTTCCAAGTAAAAAAGCCCAACTCTGCTGCTTTATAAGATCATTCTTTCTGCAAAGCCATTGAATCTGGTGAAATAAGATAAACTGTCAATCATATCTTACAATGGGTATCTTTACAAATCATCACGCTTTTATAAAATGGGGGTACACTCTTTGTATCTTCCAGGAAAGTCCATACCAGTGTATTAAGGGTGCTATGAAATGCTCTAGAGTACCTTAACCCAAACGAACCAATCATATATATCATCAGAAAAAAAAGGGGTGTGTGTATATGTGTGTGTATTTGCTTAGGGGTTATTTTCAAAGAAAACTATAAATTGTAAATTATATATTTATACATTACAAGTTGTTGCCACATCACCTGTCAGTGAACCTACCTGTGTATATTGTCTTGTCCAGATGGGACTACACCTACGTTGGCTACATTAGCAACCTTCTGAAGAATCACAGGGGGAGTGAAATTCTGTGGTGCAGCAATGATTATAGTAGAAGTTTCATTCATTCCTGTTAGCATTCCTAGAAAAGCAAAAGAAGACTCCCTTTTACTAGTTTATTCACGCAAATCACATTAAACAATTTTATCCTCATGGCCCAAATTTTAGAACTTTTCTTTTGTCAACAGAAAAAATATCACTTCAGAATGTAATTTACAAGATAATTATAAAATTAAAATGAACTGTAAATATTTCAAAAATTAAAAAAAAAACTCGTGTGAAAATGCAAACATCATGAATGAATCTGATTTTAAATGCTATATGGTAAAACACAGAATTACAAGATGAAACCTCAATTTCAGTCCCTATAAAATATATTCAATTAATCTCGGCTAGATAAACTATTAAGCTTTTATTTTTTAAGCATATATATATACACACACTTTTTTTCTTTTCATTCAAAGAGAAATCATTGCCAAATGCTGCTTGAGAATAAACCCACACGATTCTGGAATTACTAGCAGCATTACCTGATGACAAGCCTGAACATTAGGATTCAAAGTTATCTCAACAATGACTAGAAGCCACTGAATGGTCACCTGGTTCTAAAAAAAAGTACAAGTATCTAAGCTACACTTAATGATAAAAGAATCTGCTTAATGAATGCAACTGTATTTACTGATAACAATTGAGTTTCTGAGGCAAAAACATTTGAAAACAAAGGAAATATGTGAATAGAAAATTTTAAACCCTAGAGACATTTCAAATAAGATTTAGAAAAGAAACCAAGTAAAATCATTAACAAAAACCATAGTCAATGCCAGACATACCATTAATATCAGAATCTCATGTAAAAATATTCAGTGAACAAATTGAATAGTATACCAAAAAACTGGGTACAAGCATTAAACTTTAGTATCTGGGTTAAAAAAACAAAAGAAGTATAATAAATGCCATCTATATGAATCTGTGATGTAAGTCACTGATACCTAATGGTATCTAATAAAAATGATAAACTTTTTAGATATTTGATATGTGCACAATAGTTTACAAAATTTATCTACACAAGGCCCTGTACTTTCAGGCCTATGTATATAATTTAGTTATTATTACAAATGCAACTAGAAAATTAAAAAAAAATCTATGATTAATAGTATGAAGACCTTAAAGCCTAACACTACAAAAAGACTTATACCATTAGATAACAAATAGAACTATCTAGCTTCTAACAAAGAGCAGTTTTTACTAATCACTTTCAAACTCGGGGAGCACTATGTTTTGTCTTAAACTGTTTAACTTCAATATTAGGCAAAAGCTTTAAAAAGTACAAAAGCAGTCAAACACTGCTTTTAAGTAAAGCACAGTGGCTGACATAACACTGCTGAGAGATGTGTGTACTCATTTAGGATTTAAACCTTCTCCATTAAGCTCTATTGAAGAGCAACTGCTGAATAAATGAATGCAACTATGTTTATGTTAAAAGCCTGTTTCCCGCAGCATGTAATTAAAGGAAATGTTGTACAAAGCCAGTACTTTTGTCAAGCTCCTGTAAATGGAAAGATGGATAGCACTCAGAGAAGTGAATGCATTGCTTCATATTTAACCTTAACACTGTTGTCATTAATGGTTTGTCTAACTTGTTCTATAAAAGACAAGGTACTGCTCCATTGAAGTAAAATTAAAAAAATCAACTAAACCATGCTTTTCAGAACAGAAGATTCATTATCGTCAGCTAATGTATTGGCATAAAGCAAAGTAACATCCTATCAAGTAAGGCACACATTCAATCTGCCTTCCCACCCCCCTTTATTTTTAACTCATGCTGTTTTATTGTTATAGGCAATTTGTACCACTCAGCATGACAGTGTAAACTGAATCAAGATTAATTTACATGCAAAAGAACACTTAGGAGAGCAGCATGGTAAGCAAATGTATTGTCTCGATTGCTGAGGTGGAAAAAGAACCTGGAAAGAAAAAAAGGTGCTCTAATTAAGGGGCATCAAATATGATTGCTTGTAGTAGTTAAGGGCCAGAAAATAGTAAATGTCTGACCATTTAAAGAATTAGCATCTTGCTAGCTAGGAACCCATAAGATGGATGCATAAATCATAATAAAATTAAGTAAACATTCTAGTTTTCTTAAACCAGAGATTTTTCTAAATGAAAATATATCAGGTATTCTCAAATAAACTAGAAAGAAAAACATGCCAAGATACCATTAAAAGTTTCACCTACAAAAACAGACTTTAAAACACTGTATAGATTGCTCATAAATTATAAAAGTCAACTACGGGAAAATATTAAAAAACTGTTGGTTACAGAATTTGTTGCTTCCTTATACTATCTAAATTTTGGTAAGAACAGTGGATAGCACTTAATTTACATTAATTAGCTATCATTAACTGCTAAAATGCAAGACTAATAATATAAGAATAAAATAAAAAAAAGTTTTTTCCTAAGTTTCAAATTTGCAGTTTAATTCACAAGCAGAAGATAAATAAGAGGAGGCAGCTTGGATTAGAAATCAGCTTAGGCCTCTTAAAATAAAAAATATCTCAAGAAACAAAGATAAAATTGAGTAAAAAAAGAGAGATTCCATGTTATAGTTATGAAAGCACCCACAGCCAAATCATTAATTAACTTTGCAATGTGCAAAACTCATAGCAATGAATAAATTGTACTTCTTTTGAAGGCTCATAAGATGAATACTATAGATAACTTCAATATAAAGAATAAACCAATCATTCATTTAGCACTTTTTGACTACCAACCTTATAAACATGCATATTTAGCCATAGAACCCTAAATGCAACTGAGAAAGAATGATAGACCAGGCTGTATATTTGAAATAAACCATTTTGTTTTGAAGCATTCTTATTTCATATTGTATATGTTTCAATTATGTACATCTTTAGTGTGAATATAGAAGCATATTCTCCATGTTTCTTATTTCTAATTTTTCCATTTAAATACTAATACATTTAATTCACTTGAGTCTTAAAATATATGCTCTGTGAAATCAGATATTAAGTACGTAGATTAATTTTATTTAAAGCTGAAAAATAGGTTAAACCTAGCATGTAATGACATACACACACACACCCCTTAAGTTTACTTGCATTTTATCTTCCAGAACTTTGCATTGACAAAATCTAAGGAAACTGTTTTTTTTTTTCTGTTTTAGGATTTTCAGTTAGTGAGCTATTTCTAGGTATCTTTTGTGAAACAAGATAAGCTTTTCCTAGAGTAGCATAACAAATACATGTGTAAAGTTGAGAATTGAGACCTCTATTACTAAACCACCTCGAATCTATAACTAAAAAACTGCTACTGAAAAGACTTTTAAACCTGTAGTAAATTTGCCAGCATCAAGTCCCACATCAAAGAATGAATTCAGGAAGACAGAAAGAATGATACAGAAATGCCAAGAGACTTGCAAGGATTTACAAATATTTCATATAAACAAATTTTCAAATAGCTTTATTCAGAGTAACCTTTCTGCTCTATTAAACATAGCAAACAGCTGCCAGATTTATTCAGACAAAGAATCAACAACCATAGAAGTAAAATGGCAGAAGAAAAAGGAATTTTGGCAACAACTCCACAGAGGACCACAGCTATTCTCCAAGTGCACCTCTTTCATGCACTTACGGTTCTGTATGGCTAGTCAGGAAAAAATCCCTCAGTCACAGAAGACTGCAAAAAACTTGATCAAAATATCAACTACACTAAACCAAAGCTGAGGGAGAGAAAGGGTAACTGATAATCTGCTGCTTTAAATATACTTTAGCTGCAATTTTCAAAAATGGAATCTTCCCTTAACAATGTATGTGCCAAAGCCTCAGTCAGTTGTGTGCCACTCACCTTGGTTTGCTGAGCAGGTGTAAAGCAGAGAGGCAGGCTTTAGCCAGCAAAGGGTAAGAATAGCAAATACAAAAATCAATTCAATGTGTCAATAGAAAAATAAAATCACACAGATAATTTTCTTCTACAGCAGTAATCAGCTTCCAAGAAAAGCAAATGCAAAGATGGATTTAGTCATTCTTATTTGTCACTAAAAAATAAGGCACAAGAATAAAAGATAACTATTTATTGTATTTTACAGTTATGAGATTTTACTTTGTGTGATTCTTCAACAACAGATCTTTTTTATATTGTGGATTGCAAAGGGTTATAATAAAAAAAAACAAAAACACAAGAATCTTTGGCACTACAATAACGATGGGGTGCCACGAAGCATGTACCTGCCTTAAGGTTTAGGTATTTGTGTGTGCCTAGTATCTTCTGGAAGCTGGATGGGATACGATTTAATAACCTTGAAATCAAGGGATCTTTGCTTGATAACCCCCTCCAGAGAAAAAAATAGCCCAGATTCACATAAAGTTTTAAAAATTGATGGCTATACACTTTAGTATGAACTAGTTTTATAAATGGTATCCTTAATTATGTACATAAAAGCAGACAGAATTACTTCCCTTATTCACATAAGAAAAAACCTCTTTATTAGAAATATGCTTGACTGTGGATCAAGTATAGGATATATTAATACTTACATTCTGCTGAAAATATTTTCTTTTTAGGTGCATATTTAGAGATGTTTTAGCTCTGATACAATGTAACAACATAGCATTTCTTTAATGTAGGATTAGGTCGAAAGAAAATACAGGTATTTTTATACTATAATTAAGACTTTATTTTGAAGGGTAAGGCACGCTAATATATGCAGGGAAAAATATATTAGCAGTATGTGAAAAGCAGTTCTATAATGAAAGAAAATACAGAAACATAACATTTATAGTGGTAGACTTTGGTAGGTTCCAAATTCTTGTTTTTTCACTAATATAAAACACATTAGCATATCACCAGGTCAAGAAACCATAACTTCAAGGATTGAAAAGTTGATTAATAATTTATTATTTTAAAGACATATTAATCTCAATTTTCGAGTATGCCACGAGTATGGAAAAGCATATACTTTTAAGGTTATTTCCTAAGAGCAAAGCATTAACAGAAAATTGGAGGACTGTACATCAACCATCTATGAATGGCTATGTATATATTGTAATTTATTTGAGAGGCCTGCCAGAAGAATGAACACATATTATTTGGAAGGTAAATTTCTAGTAACTTGTAGTAATCTCTCACCTTGCTCTTTCTTAAAATCTTTCTCTGACATGGCTACAGGTAAAAGCAGTTCTCCAACAGGTGGCTGAATACTGACATTGAAGCAATCATCCTTGGTACTAAGGAAAAAACACATCAAAACTGACTATTTTTATAAATAAACATTCTTCTGAATACTATACAGTTAAGTAGATGAAATTAAAATATATGCTAGCATATAAAGTATAAGATCTTCTTAGCTCAAATAAATATCCCAGGTAGAAATGCTTGAAAAATTCCTCAACCAACACTATTTCCAGAGAAATACATCTGTTCTCCATTAGAAAATTTTTTTTAACAAAAATATGCAGTTATAGTAAATTATACCATTTGACACTTAACTTTTAAAAATAAGCACTATTACCAAAGGAACACTTCACGTAGCTTAGAGAAGTAATATTTTATTTTCACCTTGTATGCTCAATGTGTAGAAAATGAAGTGCTTTAGACTTCATTTGGTTAAGGTTTCCTTTTGAAAATATTAGATTAGTTTTTAATAAGAATAAAGCAGAGTGATTATGCTGTGTTTAGGTTCGTGGTAATAATATTTCATCTATAAACTTGCATTCTTAAAAATTATCTTCTAGTAGTTATTCATTGACATTATTGATCAACATGTGGTAAGCTATTTCAAATGATACGTATGAAGAATTTAAAAAAGGCAACTGCGTACTTGTATCAGATAGAAAAACAATACTGGGCACATTTATTTCATTTAAATCTCATGAAATCACTATTGATAAAAATTATTAAAACTGCTTTAAAAATTTTACGTTAGATGTTTGAAATTAGGGATGAGTATATCAGTTGTTTATTGTTTAGTATACAAGAAGTGTGGGAGTTACTAATCAAAGGCTGATTCAATGGGTCAATGGTGCCTTTAGGGACCCAGGTTTTTCTCACTTTCTGCTCTGCCATCCTTAGAATGTTGGATTTCAGCCTCATGGTTGCCAGATGTTGCTACATCTTGAGGTACCGCTTTTACATTCCACTAAAGAAGTAAGAGTGATGATGAAGAAATAGTGATTGAACTGACCAAATCTGTTACTTTTTTATTAGGAAAGCAAATGCTTTCATGGAAGTCCCACTGAATGGACGTCTAACTTTCCTTTAGAACTGGATTCCATGGCCAGTGGGAAGGTGGTGAGGGAGATGGAGATTTTTGGATAGGAAATACCAAATATTTAGATTAAGAAACACCTGAATTTATTGAAGGATGGGGTAGGGAGAGATAATATAACATGAAGAACATAAAAATCCACTTTCATTTTATGCTATTATGTATTATATTCTTGTAAACTGCTTTATGGAACAAGGTAGGGATCAGATTAAAAAAAGAATGTTTTAAATTACTCACATGTGGATTGTCCAAGGCAAACTAATAAATCCAATTAATTCATTAATTCAATAAACACTTACTGAATACAAAATGTGTGAGAATCTGGGGATTTAATGGAAAGTATACCAGGCCCTAGAAGTTCATAAGTCTAGTAGAGATAGAGTTAAACTGTGATTATAACAGAATGGAAAGTGCTACATTAGAGAGATGCAGGAAGTATTACAGTCCATGGAAGAGGGGCTGATGCATTCTGTAGAAGTGAGGTGAAGTTTGGGGAAGGGCTCATTAGAAGAGGTAAAATTTGATTTGAGCATAAAAGATAAACAGAAGTTTTGACCAAAGAGGAGGGAGAAGGATAGTCTAGGCATGCTAGGCCTATGTTTTGGGAATGGTGAGAAGCCTGGTATGTCAAAAGATGAGGTTGGGTGTGAATGTTCTCGCTGACCTGATTTTGTGATAATCAGGGTAGGCTACACATTCGCTATATTAGAAAC
>PVKH010001461.1:0-30470 GCA_004027955.1 Chaetophractus vellerosus
ACTTCTTTCTCCATCCCTTAAGTTATCTGAGTATTTATATTTGAAGTGCATTTCTTTTAGACAACATACAGTTGGGTCTGTTTATTTAATCCACTCTGACAAGCTTTGTCTTTTAATTGGTTAATTGGTATTTTTAGACCATTCACATTTGATGTGATTATTGATATAGTTGGATTAATATCTATCATTAATATCTACAGATACGAATCTGTTTTCTATTGTTCTTTGTTTCTTTACCCTCTTCTTTTTCTGTCTTCTCTGGGCTTAATTGAGCATTTTATATGTTGTTTTATCTTCTCTTTTACTATTTCAATTTTACTTCTTTTTAATTTTTTGTGATTGCCCCATAGTATATTTTTAACTAATCTAGGTCCACCTTCAATTAATGATATACCATATCATGTATAGTGCATATATCTCTTATCTTTTGTTATATTGCTGCTATTCATTTCACTTACCCATATGCTATAAAATACATTATACAATATATTGTATATAAAATGCATTGTGACTAATCTTGCTTTAAGCAAACAGTTATCGCTTAGATAAACTAAGAATAAAAAAATGAAAGATTTCTTTTTGCCTCCATTTATTCCTTCTCCATTGCTCTTCCTTTGTTTATGCAGCTCCAAGTTTCTTATCTATAAAATTTATCTTCTGCCTGTAAAAATTTTATATTTTTTGCAGGGCAGGTTGCTGGTGATGAATTCCCTCTGGATTTGTTTGTCTGAGAAAGTCTTTATTTCTCTTTCACTTTTAAAGGATAGTTTTGCTGGACATAGAATTTTAGATTGGTATGGCTTTATTTTTCTATCAACGTTTTAAATATTTCACTTCTCTCTTCTTGCTTGCATGGTTTCTGACCAGATGTGCACCATAATTCTCACCTTTGTTCCTCTGTAAATAAGAAAGGTGTTCTCTTTACCTACCAACACCTCCCCCATCTGCTCTTTCCAAGGTTTTATCTTTGCATATAAAAAAAGCTAGGTGTGGTTTTTTGGTGTTTGTCCTACATGGTGTTTTCTGAACTTGAGGATCTCTGAGTTGATGCCTGTCATTACTTTTGGAAAGTTCTCAGACATTATTGCTTCAAATATTTCTTCTGATCTCCTTTCTCTTCTTCTGATAATTTAAATATGTATACGTTACATATTTTTTATGTTGTCACACTGTTCTTGGATGGTCTATTCTGCTTTAATCATTCTGTTTTTTCCTCTTTGAATTTTAGTTTGGGAAGTTTCTATTGATCTATCTTCAAGCTATCTGGCTCTTTCTTCAGATATGTTGAGTCTACTGATAAGCCCATGGAAGGCATTCTTCATATTTGTTCCAATAATTCTGATTTTTAGAATTTCCTTTTGCTTCTTTCTTAGAGTTTCTATCTCTCTGCTTACATTGCCCATCTGTTATTTCATGTTGCCTACTGTTTCCCTTAGAACCCCAACCATATTATTTATAGGTATTTTTAACTCTCTGATAATTCTAACAACAGTATCATATCTGAGTCTGGCTCTGATTCCTGCTTTGTCTTCTTCAAACAGTGGTTTTTCTTATCTTTTGGCATGCCTTTGTATTTTTTGTTGAATGCTAGGCTGTACTGAAGAATACTGAAGTAAGTAGGTTCTTAGTGTAGAGATTTATGTTACTACAGCTAAGGATTGGGATGCATTTAATGTTTTCTGTAGCTGTAAGTGCCAGAGTCTTTAAATTCTTCCTGAACCTTTATTTATGTCTCCCCTCTTGACTTCTGATTTCTCTAAATACTCTTCCTCAAAGAGAGTCTGTGTCTTGCAACTCTTTTAGCTATAATCCACTGTTATTATGCTGGAGTTCTGTTGGTGTGGTAGTAAAGTATGGAGGAGGATGAGTGTTCTATAATCTTCTGATTGAATTTCAGTCTTTTAGTAGGCCTGTGTAAACTGCTATTAACATCACACAGATTACAGAGTTTGGTGATTAGAGAAGGCAAGAAAGAAAAAAACATGGGTATACACACATACTAACATATATTCGTATCGAAGAAGGGAAGAAAAGTCACACTACCACTATAGTCTTTGTTTCTGTACCTTGTTACATGGCCACAAGCTGGTATTATAATGTCTTTCCTATAATGTCTACTTCATGTCCCATATTCTCTTTGTCCTGAAAAAGCAACTAAGCTGTTTGTGGTTCTTTGTCTGGCTGGTGACCTAAGCCTTTATTCCTGAGGGGGATCTGTGCTATCAGCAGTCCTGCTTATGTTGTAGTTTTCCATTACATTTAATCATAGGGGTATTAAGAGGTACCCTAGCAAATCTCCTGAATTCTGCATTTATTTATTATTGCTTCATAACAAATTACCACAAATTCTAGCAGTTTAAAATAACATATGTTTATTATCTCAGAGTTTCTTTGGGCCTGGCTGGGTTCTCTGCATCAGGATCTCTCAGGCTGCAATCAAGGTGTTGAGTAAGGTATAGTTAGCTCAAGTCTCAACTGGGGAAGTTTCTGCTTCCAAGTCCACGTGGTTGGCAAGTCAGTTTCTCATGCATTGTTGGCCTGAAGGCCTTACTTCCTCACAGGCTGCTGCCCAGAGGCCATCCTCAGTTCCTCCCCAAGTAAGCCTTTCCAAGTTGTCAGTTTTCTTCCTGAAAACATGCAAACTGAGAAGACAATAGAGAGTTGAGCAGGATAGAAGTCACAAGCATTTCTTATATAATCATAGAAGTAATATCCAATTCTGTGAAGAACTGTATTCTTTGCTGTATTCTGTTGTTTAGAAGCTAGTCGTTAAGTTCGTGCCACAAACAAGGGGAATGGACTATGCAAAGGCATGGATACCAGAAGGCAGAGATCATTGGAGGTCCTCTTAGAAGGCTGCCTACCACATTAGGTGTATTCCTTTCTGCCATCATTGTATATTAGCACCTTAATACCGCCAGTCAGTAGAGTCTCCCCCTTTTTGCCTTTTGATTCATGTCAAGAGGAGCTTAAAGTGACCAGATGGCATGCTGCAGTTCTAGTTCCATGGAATCTTTACGGTTTTCCTGGTGAAAGCATTCTTTCATTGGAAACAAAACCTCTACGTCAGCAGAAACCTTTTGAGCAGGGAAGGCAAATTTATATCTAGCATAAGTGCATTCCAGTAAGAACAAATTGTTATCCTTTCATGGAAAAAGTGTTGTTATATAACCAGCTTACCTTCAGGAAGTTGGTCACCCTGCAGAATGGTATGTATAATAGGGGCTCATTTTTGGCCTCTACTGTTGAGAGTATAGCATTGATATAGCCAGATTGGCCATGGTAAGTGGAAGCCCATGTTGTTGGGTATATCTTTTCCAACTCTTCATTCTAAACCTATGACCAAAGGGTGATTTTAGAGAATCACTGTAGCTGGACTGAGCCAAAACTGCATTAATCACTTGAGTCTCATAAGCCCCCATTCTGTCTCTAGAAATTTTTATTAGTTCAAAGCCAGTGTCCAGTAATCCCTAAGATGTTTGGTTATTTCTCTTTCCCTAAAGCACTCTGATAAAAGCTGTAGGTCTTTTTGGGAAAGGCCAACTGGTTAATTTGTGATAAATATTTTTGGTAGTATACCCCTATCCTTCCTCAAGGAGATCAAGCCTCCTCTTTTTATAAGATGACCTGAGACTACAAACCTCTTAAGTCTGGGGAATAGATAAGGACCATATCTTTATAAATAGATTCAAGTCAGGCCTCTCTCTGCTCACCAGTCCTAGAGTTTTGGCTGTTCTTCTCTGTCAACCCTAGATGGATATCATTATTTAGTAAGTGACCAAAATTTTTGGAGGCCAAAGTATGTAAGTACTGTGCCTAGAAGCAATGAGAGGTGGTAGAGGTGAGTCTTGATAAGAATCAGCCTTCTCCCACAAGGCTACTGCTGTAGGAGAAATCATACAGCTCTTCAGAAAGGGGAGCTGACCTCCTCAGATAGAGAAGCTTCCTACCAGTAGTAGAAATTTAGTGGAATTGGGTACTCAACATCCTCAGCTTCTTTGTAATTTACCCAAATACAATCATTCAAATTTTAAGGGTCCCAATCTTCCCCAATCAGTACCATAGATTTATGCTAAGAACCCCTGAGAAGCTATGAATTTATTTTGGATTATATTTCAGCTACTTGAAGTAACTGACTTTGGGTTTGGTATTCAAAAATTTTAAACCTGAATCTAAGAACTATACAGTAAGGTATTCTTTCAGGACAGTCATAATTGGTTTTGGTTCTTTACTTGGGTCTTGAGCTGGGAATTTAAATACCTGAACCCATCATTTTATTTTTTCCAAGTTTTCCAGTGCAGGTAAAAATAACCAACCCTCTCCTCCCTTATCCTTATTTTCTATATTTTCATTAAGATTACCTAAATCTATAAGCACTTGACTCAGGAGATAACTTAAGAAACTAATTTGCAACTGTTTATCATGGTTTACCAGTATCCTAATTACTATTGACAATGGGTTTATTAATGTTTGTAAATCTCATCACATTATAGAATCAATTCCAGATTCCCATCTTTAAGATTCTGTTCCTCTGGAGCCATTTCTAGTACAAAAACTATATTGATCTGGGTTTGGTCAGGAAAACTGAGCAACTACAATTGTTACAGGAATAAGTGTTTCAATATGAGAGTTAAAGCTTTACACACTGTGACAGTTAGGCTCAAGTGTCACCTTGGCCAGATAATGGTGCCTGGTTGTTTTCAAGCAAGCCCTGGCTTAATTGTTACTGTGAGGACATTTTGTGGACTTAAACCATCATAAGTTGATTGCATCTATGGCTGATTACATCTACCATCAATTGAGGAGATTGTCTTCAGCAATGAGAGACATCTCCTTCAATCAGTTGAAGGCCTTAAAAGGAGAAGTGATGATGTCAGCAGTCAGAAGAGCAAGTTCCCATCTCTACTTCAGCCAGCCAGTTTCTCCTGAAGAATTCATAGAAAACTTTCATCAGAGTTCCCAGCCTGTAGCTTGCTCTATGGAATTTGGACTTGTGCATTCCCATAGTCTCATGAGAAAATTTTATAAAATATCATAACATTTATAGCTTTTCTCCTGTCAGTTCTGTTTCCCTAGAGAACCCTGACTAATACACACATATTTGTCCATAGATGATAGATTGAAGGTCTGAGCTGGAGGGTCAGAGAAACTTTCTCTAGCCATTTCATTTGAAGCACTAACACTGGCATGAGAGAAAAAATTTGTAGGAATATCTGTGAAGTTTTGAACATGAAATCACAAAGTGGGAACTCATGGAGAGATCTGAGAAAGCATCACAGCAAATAAAGTCATAATGTCTGATTCCCAAGAACTCCAAAGAATAATGCTTCTTCTGCTTCATTTCTGCTTTCCAAAAAATTTGTGAGGCCATCTTATTGGAAACTCCGACCTAGAGCCACACTGGGAAGGGGCTTCCTTATAACATAGTTCCCCGACATAAAAGACAATTATAGTGGTTGTGTCAGTTTGTAAGCAAAGCATCAGAATATCTAGTTCTTAGTTATCTCTAATAAGGTCCAGTCTTCCTTAGCAGCTCTCTACTATTATTCAACCATCTTTTTTGGGTGCTCTGTGACAGGCATTATACTAACATATGAGCATACAAAGATGAACAAGTCACCCTTCTTGCTTCAAGACCTCATAGCCTAATGGGGAAGAAACATATGGCAACAAAGAAGTGACATTTCTTTGAAGAATGCTGCAATAATGGTATTGTCCAAGACAGAGTGAGGAAAAATGGGTATTTTTCAGATGAGCAAGGTGACAAAGGTCATTAAGGAAAAGAAACAGGATGTGGAAAAGCATGAGCTTTGAAACAAAGTATATTTTGAAGAAATAGTAGTAGATTTGTATGTCTGGGAAATAACAGCTCAAAGACATTAGGGGAGATTAAATTGGAAAAGCAGGCAGAGGTAAAGACAGGAAGAACATGTATAGAAAATTTAACTCTTTTCGGTAGAAAATGGAAACCAACTAAGGGACTTAAACTCTTGATATTTGCAATATAGTAGAGAAACTGGAGTTTTGAGGCCAGAAATAGATAGGTATGTTAGGAGGCAATTGCCATAGTCATGGTGAACATTACATATATTTTGTGGAGGTTGAAGAGAGGTGATGATTTCAAAAGGGGGATCGATAGAACTTAGTGATTAATTGTTGTGATTCAGAAATAGATGTAGATGCAGAGGTTATAGGGTAACCTCAGATAAATGGTAAGAGCCATTAGCTAAAATAGGAACTTAGACCAATGTTATTTTTTGTAAGAATTGAGCTATGGAGAAATATCTTAAAATCTGTTTTGTTACTTTGAAATGAAACTACTTTTAAAAATTATAAAATGTACAAACTGTTCCTCATAGCCTATCTCCCTGATACATAAAAAGAACATACTTTAACAATGTCAAAATAAGAAATGTAATGTGTGTGTAAATTTAGCTGCTCAATATGACCTTTCATTCCTGTCAACTATAAAACCCTTGTAAATAATATGTTTTGGATGTCAGAAATTGTAGGCAAAGGTGCAGGAAATCTATGGACTTTAATCTGAGCCGTCCACTTTATCCAAGTCAAAGCATATTATATTCTTTACTTGTTTATTTTTTCTTGCTCTCTTATGCGTCATTGGTTAATTTTCAAATTCTCTCTCTTCACAGATTACATCTTTATTTCCTAGTCTTCTCACCAAAATAACTCATATAATTCTTTTCATCAGAGTACACTTTCTGAAAGGAATAATTTAATAAATAAGCTAATCATCCAGGAACAACTGCAGGTTATCACAGTGTAATTGATTATAGTACTAGATTAGGGTTAGGAGATTTAGGTCCTAGCTTCAATTTTGTCATTGGGCAGGTGACTTAATTCTCTTTGGGCTTAGGTTTCATCATCTGAGTGACTGATTATTTCTATTTTTGCTCTTATGAGACTATATCTTAATGTACTCATTTTCAGGGTTGACTTATTGGATATTGAGCCCTTTGAGGGAAGGCAATGCATCCTATTCATCTTTGTATTCCCAACTTTTAGCCCAGTGCGAGGCATTTAGTAGATGCTTAGTGAATTAGTACCTGAATGGTTGAATAATTGATTAATTATCAGGAGTCTGAAGGAAGTGTAAGGCTTGAAAGATAGAGTTAAAGAAATATCTTAGGAAGTTTCTAATCTCCAAGATCGAGAAAAGACCAATATATGAAATTTGAAAGAGTAATTTAAAAAAATGAGTGGTAAGGCTAGGGTTACATTTGGAATACTTTGTTATCAATAGAGCAAACCAACACTTGAATCAAAGGGCAAACCTAGACTTCATCCTGAGCAAGAGTGGTTTGTATCTGGTCTATTTTAACTTTTTAACCAATTGTTAGAAATGCTAGGTCTGATAATGGAATGAAGAAATAATTAGTTGGAAAATCACTGCCTCTGCTATAGGAATATTCTCATTTGTTAGCTGCTGGTAGTGGTGGTAGTGAGTGTAGGAAAGTTAATGGCTTGGATTAGATTGTTTTTGTATAAACCTTTATTTCAAACATACTTTTCAGAGTCAGAAATATTCTATGCTTAAAAATCTACCTAGGTTGCCAACTATAATTGTGCCAGTCATGCCCTCCATAAGGATGCCGGGCTTATAAGGTATTACCTTGGGCTCTGTTTGCCAAGTCATGGCCCTGGGAAGAGGAAGGGGAGGGCATTCGGGAGAAGTAGTGCTTTTTAAAATCAGTCTGCCCAAAATGGGCCTTTTTCTGATTTGTGAAAAGGGGCATAGACCTGGCCCTGATGGTACCAAAAGAACATCCAAAATCACTAACAAGTCATCAGTGTAGATTCGGATTACATAAAGTACTCCAGATTTCTCTATATAATATTCTTATTACCTATTGTGGTGGTTTGAAGCTGTATATACTCCAGGAAAACATGCTCTTAAATCTAATTCATTCCTGTGGATTGCATGTAGGACCTTTTGATGAGGCTACTTCAGTTAAAGTGACCCAGCACAATCAGGATGGGTCTTAATCCAATTATTGGAGTCCTTTAAAAATGGAATGAATTCAGACATGACAGAGAAAGCCACGGAAGCAAGAAGCTGAAATCAATGAAACCTGGAAAAGAAGGGAGTGACCAGCAGATGCCACCATGTGCCTTGCCATGTGGCAGAGATGTCAAGGGCCCTGGGCAGCCAAACTTTGGGAAGAAAGCATTGCCTTGATGATGCCTTGATTTGGACATTTTCCTGGCCTCAAAACTGAATACATTCCCATTGTTTAAGCAAAAACATTTCATGGCATTTGCTGGAGCAGCCTAGGAAACTAAAACATCTATCATATGACAAACTCCACAAGTCCAATGCTGGAGAGGATAATGGATCATTTTCAGTAACTTGATGCATGGCCCCAACAGTATAACTTAGTACTGAATGCATTCTTCTGAAGGCCGTAGAGAAATAAGAATCTCATACGTATGCATCATCTTGCTACCAAGGGATATTAACACTTGATCTTTGTAAGAAAACTTTTTCTAATTTCCATACCTTAGAGACATATTAATGAATAAATGACTAATTACAAACATTTCTTATTTAATTTATGTACTTCCTGAATTTTAGATGCTAGTGATTATGTGATATTTTGGAGAGTTTACAGATGGAGATGATTTGCAAACATTGTTCTCTTGGGTTTCTGTGTCTAGTTTCCTCAGTCTTTCATTTTTTAAAAAATTAGGGCAATTTTGAACCAGATAAATATAACCACATATTCTCAAATAATATGACAATATTTTGTTGGTGGTGGATGCGGTTGCAGTTAATGTTAAAAGGCTGCTTTAAAACATTATTGGTTTCAGTTGGCAAATCTTTGTTCCTATTTAATACAAGGAATCTTAGATTTGGGAAAATCCTTAGTGGCCATGTTGTCCAATGCCCCATTCCATGCAGAAATCCCTTCTTTGCCATCTGCTTGAGCACTTTCCATGGTAGGAGTGGGAAAAGGTGGGTCACTTATTTGTTATCTATTCTACTGCACTGTTGGGCAGCACTTGCTCATCTAGATTAAAATTCTGCCTCTCAGAGCATCTACCACTTTTGGTTCCTTCTTACCTCTCTTCATTGTCTAACTTGAGGTGCCTGACAATATTTTCAAAACAGTTAGCACCCTTTTCAAAGCAGTTCCAACTTGATATTTTCTCCTCCAGAATGAATGGTCCCAGGTCTGCCAACTGTTCTGTATATGATCTGATTTCCTGACCACACAACAATCTTAATTCTCTCCCTTTTGTGTGTATTTAGTTTTTCAAAGAACTCCTTAAAAGACTGCTTGTGTTTGAATTTCAGCTCCGACCTTTACTACTTGTGTGAACTTAGACACTTATGAACCCTTGTGCCTCAGTTTGTTATTACAAATAAAGCATTCACTTGTTCCACAAATATTTATTGAACACTTACCACACACTCTTCTAGGTGGTTGAGATACATCACTGACAAATAAAAAAAGATACCTACCCTTGTGGAAATTATAATCATTCTTAAGATGGTTCCTAGTACATAGTAAGTGATTAAAGATATTAGTTATGTGTATATGTATGTATGTGTTTGTATGTATGAATGTCATGTCTAAAATAGTCAAAATATACCAGATATACTCTCACCAGTGCTGGATACATCAGACTTATTGCCTTGCTAAATTTGATGAATATTACATTTCTTTTAAAGCAGCATAAACTTGCTGGGTTAATCATTGCTCTTGTTAAGGTTAAAGTCAGCTGATACCTTCAGTTATTAGTTTTTTAAAATAACATGAAGTGCCATTATTTGTAAATATATAAACTTGCCTGTTGGTGGAGTACAAA
The DNA here is from genome assembly GCA_004027955.1 of Chaetophractus vellerosus. Lineage (NCBI taxonomy): Eukaryota > Metazoa > Chordata > Mammalia > Cingulata > Chlamyphoridae > Chaetophractus > Chaetophractus vellerosus. The sequence goes on from PVKH010001461.1 coordinate 9,835, forward strand.
GCTATGGAATGGCCAGGACCTAGACCTGTAGGCCAAAGTTTATGTAGACCAAAGTCTCCTTGACTCCTTCTCTGCCTCACTGCTCATAAGTATTCCTTTCTCCCTGCTTGGCTTTAATCCTCCTTCCTGCTCTCCTCCAGAGCAGTGGTAGAATTTCTACCTGCTGCTGTGCTGATTGTTAAAAACTCAAGAATTTGGGGAGCTGGTTGCAAGCTACTGATGATGGCTTGAAAATGCCCATTACGAGAATATCTACATCACAGAAACCAGCAAATCCTACACATCAGGATGTTTTTAATTTAATTTAATTTTTTGAGACACAGTTTACCAGCATATCACGGCCCCAACCCAATCATACCTAGCCAAGGTCTTAGTATTGCATATTTACTTGTCAAATGAGCTTTACTTAAATGTTTACTAATGATTAGGCTATTAGCTGATACATATTAAACGGTACCTTCCATATTCCATATTTGTATTTTATGACAGGATTTTTTTTAAGATGGAAAAGATTTCAGAGAATATAGGAAAACAACTATGATGGTGGAGGAACTTCCTAAAAATGAATATAATTTCTACCAGGGCAGTGATCTTCAGTTGTGTCACTGATGCATCTTGACCAATTAGAAGATTGTGTGGACATTAGGTACTCAATAATGTTATGCCCAAACTGTGGCACAAAGAGGTTAAATAACTGTCCAAGGTCACACAAAGAATAAGGGGTAGAGATGGAATTCTAATATAAGCATTCTTTTAAGGGATTCTTTGCAAAACTAAAGGAGTTAAACAGCTGGTCTGTGATAATTCCATAGATGATCTCATCTAGTCTCTTTGAAAAGTGGACTTAGAGTATATAGGATAATGAATGATATTTGTCCTGGAGGAATAGACTTTTTCTATTGAGTGTTTTTAGCAGGATGCTCCCTCTAGGGCTTCCCCTAAGACAGGTGCGACCCTGTGAAATATTTTCTGGGGATATAGGGGAACATGTGCCTTGTCTAAAAAAGCAATTTGATTAAGTAATGAATTGCAAAATTAATGATTCCACGTAAATTCTATTAGTCACTTGGTGAAAACTTAGAATATTGGGCAGAGAAGTGGTGCTTAAGCATTTGTTTATTTTCCAATCAGAACATATGATGATTCTTCATAGTGTCTGTCTTAGTTTCCCAGCTGATAAAATAAGTACCACACAATGGATTGGCTTAACACCTGGGATTTATTCCCTCACAGTTCTGAAGCTAGGAGAAATCCAGTATTGAGGCTTCAGCAAGATGAAGCTTTCCCCCTGAAGACAAGGTATTCTGGTATGGGCTGCTAGTGATCCTTGGTTCCTTGGCTTTTCTGTCACATGACAATGCACATGGCAACATCTCCTTTTTCTTCTGGTTCCATTGACTTCAGATTCTGGCTGTTCATTGTGGCTTCTACCTCCGAGTCCAATTTCCTTTGCTTATAAGGACTTCAGCCATATTGGATTAAGGCCCACCCTCATTCATTTTGGGCAAAACTTAACTAATAACAACTTCAAAGGTCCTATTTACAAATGGGTTCACATCCACAAGACCAGGAATTGGGACCTGAACATTCCTTCTGTGGGGGACATGATTCAATCCCCAACAATGTTCAAGCATCCTCTCTTCATGCTCTTTTTTGTCAAATGCACACTTCCTGGCTGATTTTATATCTCCCACCATGAGAAACACTGTTATTACTCACAATGCCATGCCCCTTTGGAATGTGTTTATATCGAAACAATACAAGGCTCTGCAATTCCTAATGCTGTCTTTTTAATGTTAATTACATCATTTATCATGGTGCTGTGTCATCATCATGTCACCCGTGAATCCTTGTTTGTAGTGATTCTATCAAAACTCATTACTGCACCTTGCTCATGATGACCATCAGTGGAAGTCTTTCCTATATTGTGCAGGAAAATGTGAACAATAGCAAATTTTATATAATTTTAAAAAACAAGCTATTTGGAATTTATAGTGTCCCTCTTCCAATCATATCTTTGGAAATCCTCAGGTCATACTCATTGCATATCTAGGATGTGATCTCTTTTAATGTTGATCACATCACAGCCTTCCACTCACCATCAACAGTGGGTAATAGACTAGGGGCCCATGGGAAGATAACAAAGAGATGTCATATATATGCAAGGGATGTCTGTCCCTTAAACAGCTCTGCTTATTAACTTGGAAGAGCATGATGTCACCAAATGATAGGAGGCCAGTAGGACACCCATCTGAAGGGTCTGTGGGTGTTGCAAAGCAATTGTCTAGAAAACCTCTGAGGGCTCTTGGGCAACTTCTTGACATGCAGTGTGGAGCCTGCAGAAGGGGTGGGGTGACTGTCCTGGGTGCCAGCATAAAAGAATGTGGGAGGTAAAGGATGCTTACCATTACCTCCACCAATCTTGCATCCTGATGTCCATTGGCAGAACCTCAGTCAGAACATGGACCAGTGGGAACTGATGCATAGGCCCAAACATGCAGGCCAAGCTCAAGGGTCAGTGGTGGACATTCAAAATCCTAGAACCCTAGAATCCTGTGTCTGACATGAGTGAGAGTCACATAAAATCAGTGAGTCAGCGTCATTCTGCTGCTCCACCCTCATGCATTTCTAATGAAAGAAATGCCATGTCAGCCAATGGAAGCAATCTGCTTTTCAAGATGCCTTCCTGGAACTGGTGCCCCACTCTGGGGCTGCAAAACAACAGTGCATATGCAAACTCTGGAGCTCCTCCAGGAATTGGGTAAACCCAGAAAAGAAGATATGTAAACCATGATACATGTGGCAATCTACCTGGATTGCTGTATCAATTCCAGCCAGCTCTAGCCACCTGAGAGAGACTTTGAAAATCTTGAGGACAGCATTTTCTGGTGACCAAGCCCACACAGGATATGGTCCAGGCCAGAGCACTTTGACAAGACAGTGTTACTGCCTTCATCTAGTCCCAGCCGTCAGATGGGGATTTAAAAAATTTGAAGTTGGTTCTTTTAGTGACCAGGACTCATGCAGGGCCAGGTCTAAGCTTAGGCACCCGGCCTGGATGGCACTGCCAGATCCAGACAGTCCAGGCACTGAAGGAGACTTAGAAACTTTCAACAAGTGGACTCTAAAGCACAGAGGCCTCTGAGGTGCTGGACCTGAAGCAGAGGCCCTGCTTGGCAATGTCTGAGAGTGGTACAGGCTTTCTGGCTGGAGGATTATTTAATGAAATCAGAATCTATGAGGAACGGCTTTCTGAGGTTATTAAATGGAGATGTTTCACCAATAAAGGCTTCTCCTGTTATGTGAGGTAACCCCATGGACCTCACCTTTAGAGATCTCATCTTTTATTCTGGGTCAGAAGTCCGCTTCTTACCTGGGAAGGCAGGACATTAGCTGCCCTTATGTCCTAGACCTGAGATCTGAGTCTCTTGATTGCTCGTATTCTTGAAATTAGTAGTAAAACATATTACTGGGTAAGAGCTCTGATTTGTGTAAGTATGATTTGCCAGTCTCATCTTGTGTGTACTCAGATGGTGAAGAAGGTGATATTTAGGGATATCAACGATTTACTTGGTGACATGTTGATCACTACTTCCTCTGCCTAACTCTGAATTTGACAGATGGTACTGAAGCAACTTCTCTGGACTCTTCTTTTTGTGGGGGGTGGAAGGGAAGTGAGAGGATGAGTTGTCTAGTTTCCAAATTCAGTATTCCCAGAAGAATATCATATCATTTTTTATTTACATGGCTAGCTAGCAAATACATTTAAAAACAACTATCAACAATCTAGGTTTAGAGATGAAGCACTCAAAATTCAAAACTTGTATCATTCTTTCAAAATAAGCCAAGCACTCCTTCTATCCTAACTATTTCTCTGTAAAAGAAAATTATCATAACAAAGACCAGCTTCTTCTAAATATTTTTTGCTTTTGAGTCTACAAATCAAGGACATGTCATTCAAACAGTGGTGTTGATCTGTATGAGTAAGATTCAGTCAGGATCTCACAGTATTTATGTGACTTCATAGAAATTAAGGTGATCATTTTTGTACACTTGTGCAGAATTTTAGGGTGATGGATCATCTTTTTGAAGCTAGAGAATAATTCATTAATTAGGCTCAAATGATGTGTAATGTCTATTTTGTAGAAATGCCTCAGCCCTAAATATTAACCACTATAATTTAATGTTTACTGTAAAATATCTGCAATTTATTGAAAATTTACCATTTGCTAAGCATTGTTTTAAGCATTTTATGTGGAATATCTCATTTTATCCTCCCAGAAACAATTGCTGTTAAAGTTTATGAGGAAATTGAGGTACAGGGAAATTGAATACATTTCCCATGCTTACATAGTTAGTAACTGATGTGAGTCAAATCTATCAGCTTGGTTCCAATCTGGACCCAAAATTCACAATCAGAATGGATGTGATATGCCAGATGTAATAGCTCAAAAATTATTGATGATTCCTTGCTGTCTATTTGCTTCTAGGCCCTAAGTGTAGGAATTGGATATAAAGTCCCAGAAAGGCTGGAAGAATGATCTCATGCCATTTTCCTTAGCTACCTATTTTTGGGGATATGAAACTGCTTCTACATAATACTCATATAGTTTCTTTCAAGCATTCTAACCTCATACCTGGATCAAACAACATTCTGAGGAATAGCCTCAATGGCAATAGGATGGAGTGTCAGACAGGTGGTTCTGGCATTGAGTTGATGAGTCCTGTTTTCCTCTTGTTTTCATAGGCCAATCACACTTATTAAATACCTACATGTATATAATATTGGGAATTAATTATATGCTCCCCAAAGTTATGCATTTAAAAAGAAAATGGAAAAAAATTGATGAGTATATGAGTGAATAATTATGGAGTCTTAAGAAATAAGCCCATGATACATCTCAGTAAAGTTTTCCCTTATTTATAAAATTAATGTATATTGAAATAATCAATCTTTATTTATTTGTAGTTCAAATATTATACATTAATTTATGTAAACATTCACTTTTAAAACTTATACATTGTTCCTTTGTTTTATGGTCCCTTTATAATCATTACTTAAAATTATGTATATTTTAATACTTTTGTAACAGCAGTGATGTTTTTACTTTTTATCCTTTCTCAATGATGTGTCTTTATTTATTCAAAAGTAAAGGTAGTCTCCCATCAGTTTATGGTGGGTGGATGCTTTGCATTGCATTTTAAATGTTACTCTGGAAACAGGTAATTAGTTATAAGCCAGGCCTGCTATTGTCATTTATTGATGAAGAAATACTGATACTGAGTTCCTTCTTTTGTAAACCTGAGATAAGCTGTCCTCCCAAAGACATCAAGATAAGAGGAATCAATGTACATTGTCATTTTGACAGGCCAAGCTCTCCTGTTAGTTTACACATCTGCTCAAGGAGAGAAAACTATCAGATATGTTTGCTGATAATGATGAGCAAGAGAGTCTTGGGTTGATATCTGCGGAGAGCCTGTCAAGGCCAAGGGGAAACAATCACCCAGTTCTAATGAATCCCACTGCCCTGCAGGGGGAACCAGGATGACAGTTGATTCCTCCCATGCAGTTTGAAGTCCCTTGCTAATGATCTGATTGTAATTCTCAGACCTGTCAACAAGGATACGACATGATTTCTCAGTCCAGTAAAGTACTGTGAGTTACTTCTGTATGTGTGTTTTCAGGACATTTCCTCCTGTATTTTATTTTATTTATGTATTTATTTATTTGATTGTGGTAAAATATATATAGCATAAAAATCATTTTAATCATTTTAAGTGGACAATTTCTTGAATTAAGTACATTGATAACACTGTGTAAAATTCACCATGATCTATTTCCAGACTAATTATACCATCCTAAACCAAAACTCACACTCAATTAGCAATAACTACCCATTCTCTGCTCTTGCCACCCCTGGTAACCACTACTCTGCTTTCTGCTTCTATGAATTTGCTTATTCTAAGTATCTCATATAAGAGAAATCCTACAGTATTTGTTCTTTTGTGTCTGGCTTATTTCACCCAACATGATGTCTTCATGTACCAACACTTAACTTCCTTTTACTTTTGAAGTGACCCTGTTCTGCAGGGATAGGAACTCCTTGGAAAAATTGGTTCTCTCAGGTAGATGATTTGGAAAAAGGGCTAGTTCATGTGTTGGAAGATGAGGAATAGTGATGATTATAAACACAGGTACTGATAAATTTAAGAAAAGCTCAGGGGAACAGTATTATAGTAAGCACTACTTAATTAACTATAAAAATATATCCAGAATATATCAGCCTTCACCAGTACCTATGAAGCCTGGATCCTGGCTTTAAGTCTTACGAAACTCCTTATCTTTATCCCATTTTACTTTAAAGGATGTCTGACATCCTATCTCTGAGAATGACTGGGAAATAAAATTGCTCTCTTTTTTATATTCTTACTCTCTTCTCCCCATCTTGTGTCAGAAAATAGCTAATTTTTCTATTCATAATCACATTAAAGAAGTGCTGATGTATTTTCACAGATTCAATAAAAAGAACTAAGGTATCAAGACTGAAAAGGCCAAAGTAAGACTGGTCTTTTATTCTTAAATAAAAGTTTAACAATTAGCAATTAAAACTAAAAGAAGTATAAACATTAACCAAAAACAATTACCCTGTAAAGGAATTTTAGGTCAAACACAGACCATTTCTACCCATGCAAAATAAAGGAAAAAGATTATTAGAACAATTATGGAATAAAAAGAATTATGTAATTATTTTAACTTTCCCCAGTAAAACAGAAATGTTGTTATGTTTGGTTCCCAGTAAAACAGAAACGTTGGAATGTTTAACTTACAAAATAACCTCGATTTTCCACTGCAAGGCCTAAATGAAATAATATGTAATAAGGTTAAATAATACATGAACCTGAATTCTGGAATCTAGAAGGTAGATCCAAATGGGGATCTATGAATGATGCCCACTAACTTCTGCTATTTTGGCTTGGCAAGATCTTAAAAAGTTTATGATGTGTGAACCACCTGATTTTCCTTTATAGGGTTATTCTTATGGTTTTATAGGGCAAAAATAACAAGGATGTTAAAATCTCAAGGTTATTTTCTTTGCTGTGGTGACTTTTATAAAGTGACATGGATTCTTACATCATTAGTAGAGTTATGACATCCATGCCATTTGTGAGTACCTTCCTTGGTAGACTGGGATTGTCAAAATAAATTTTCATCCAATGATCTACTGTGCTAAGTTAGTATAGACATGGCCCATTGGGTATAAATCTTTTGCAATCATATGTAAGGCTAAAGGAACCTATGCCAAAGAGACCTACAGTATTTGTTTGCTGAAGCTATTCAAGTGACAAGAGGTAAGACATTATTACCTCTTGTCACTTGCATTAATTCTGTTTAGGAGCAAAATATAGTAAAAGGATGTAGACAAGAATTAGATTTCCATGTCCTTTGGTCAATTACTACTAAAAATGATTAATTTCTTCTTTTTTCATACATTTGGCACTCCAACTAACAAAACCCATTTTACAGGTTCCCATATGGATGTGCCTTGTACCAGATTCAGTCCTTTAACAACACTAGAGTACTTACTAAAAAATGAAAATCCCATGAAAAAAATCAACCTGAACTTTCATTTACTTTTAGATTATTAATATATTTGATTATGATTTCCTGAACCTGAATTTTATTTGGCTTTAATTTATTTTTGATAGCATAAAGGAAGAAAATAGTTCACTTTCTAAATTATTCATCATATTGTTTAATGAGTGAACACCATACACTATGATGATTCCTAAAAATCCATTAGTCTATTGTGTAATATATAATTATAGACTATTATGAAAATAAAAAAAAGATTACACATATGTATTTGACAGCCTGCAATTAGTTTAGACTCTCTAATTAACATATGTTTTACTTAACAATGAGTGATTATGGATTATCATTTAATTATGGATAATTTCAAATACTCATCCGTCTATATTTTTCTTTGGATATTTGAGATAAAATAAGATTTTTAAAGAGCAGGAAGAGTGTGCTTTTCTGTTTTGTTTTTGTCCAGTACTGAGGACATTACTATGAAATAAATAGTAATAAAATAGCTTCCCTTTGAGTAAATTGCTGAACATATTTTTTACTATTTATATCCTGCTTTCATATTTATGAATAATGTTATTCTTTAATATGGGTTATTCATGATTAATTTTTCACATAAAGAAGAGTTAATAGTACAAAGAACTATGGAAGCTGTTGTGAGTTGCATTCATTGAATACCAGTTTTTTTCTGAGTCATAATAAATACTTGGATTTCATTAATCTCCCCTAATTAGAAGAATTTATATGTATAATGGGATTACAGAACAAATTCTACTTTTTAATGTATTGGTACATGACCACTTTTGAGGATTGTTCTTTGGTTTTTGTATGATGTTTGATAAATTCACAAAAGGTTTTCTAATGGTGGTTGAACCATATCCTATGAGTAAATTTTTGTATTTAGAAAAGGAATATATACATAGGAAAAACATGAAGCCTGAGATCGATCTATTTCTCTACATACCACATGGAACAGCCCTTACAACTTCCTTGATATGGCATAAATGGCAAGAGCTGGGATTCTGTGTCCTGAAGGCAAACTATTTAAAATGTTATTGATTATTTCCGTTTCAATAAGTCCAGAGTGAATTAGATTAATAAGCTGATATTTCTAAAGTAAGAATATTTTTTGAAGTTTGTAAGAAAGGGAAAGATATTTAGTAATTTCTTGTGATGTTTTCATGGTATTTATGGTTTAATTTGCATTTCTGACAGAATGCATTGCTTTTTAAAGAAAACAAATCTACATATTACAAAAAATATGTAGACAGACTATAATTAAATTTGGGCTGTTTAGATGTTCCGAAAGTAACTAATGCCCTAAAAAAGCAGATTAAAAAAAGGATTAAAATTATCTGTTGTGGCTGTTTTTGGAATACAAGTGACCTAGATAATCATATTGCTATACTTTGTTTTTGTGCAACTTCAGCTAGAACATTATTTGACTGGAATGTACTAAGTAACTTATTGTGGTAGGCAGAATCATGGTCCCCAAAGAGGTCCATGTCCTAATTCCTGGGATCTGTGAATATGTTACTTTATAAGGCAAAAGGGACATTCCAGGTGTGATTAAATTCAAGATCTTGAGATAGGGCTATTATCCTGGATAATTAGAGTGAGCCCAATGTAATTAGAGAAATTCTTAGAAGTGGAGGAGTGGGGGAGAAGAAGAGAGTCAGAGACATGTGGCTAGGGAAGACCCAATGTTACTATCTTTGAAGATGGAAGATGGGGACCATGAGCTGAGTAATATGGGCAGCTGCTAGAAGATGGAAAATGCAAGGAAACAGATTCACCCCTTTTCTTAGTCTACCTAAGCTATCACAAATACCACAAAATATTTTTTTAACAAATCAATTTTTTTTTAAAGATTTATTTTATTTATTTACTTCTCCCCACTCCCTCATTGTTTGCATTTGCATTTTCTATTTGTTGCATGTTGGTCTTCTTTTTAGGGGGCACTAGGAACCAAACCTGGAACCTCCCACATGGGAGGGAGGTGCCGAATCACTTGAGCCACCTCTGCTCTCTGCTTTGTTGTGTATCTCATTATGTTTTCCTCCTTGTGTCTTTTGTTACATCATCTTGTTTTGTCTGCTCGCTCTGCCAGCCCGTCGTGTCAGCTGGCTCTTGTGATTGTCTTCTTTAGGAGATACCAGGAACCAAATGTGGGACCTCCCATGTGGTGGGTGGGAGCTCAATCGCTTGAACCACATCCGCTTCCCACAAATAAGTTTTATTGATACATATTAATAAAGCATGAATCCATCCAAAGTATACAATCAATGGTATTCAGGTAAAAGCATATTTGCGCATTCATCACTTCATTCTTAAAGCACTTTCATTATTCCAATGATAATAATAATAATAAAAAAACAAGCAAAACTCATCTCCTCTCAATCTCTCTTTGCTTCCCTTGCCGTACATAGCAACTATTCTGTTTCCTTCTCTCTAGAGTATTTGTATTTATATTTTGAAAAAATCTTATATATGTAATATCACTCATATTCATGTTTTACATTAGGTTTCACTATCTTATAAAGTCCCATGTTACAATTTTTAGCTTTCCTTCTAGTAATATACATGACCTTAAAACTTTCCTTTCAACCACTGTCATACCCATATAATAGCATTGCAGTTATAAACACCATGATATGTTTTAGTCATTTCTACTCATTTCCAAAGATTTACAACCAATCTTTTAACCAGTTCTGCACAGATTAACCATCAGCTTTCCATTCTCCACCCTCCTTCTATTTTCTGGTAACCTATGTCTTAATTATTAATTCCATATGTTTACACAATATATTTAGTTCATAATAGCACAATCATACAGTGTTTGTCCTTTTGTGTCTGGCTTGCTGTATTCAACATAATGTACTCCATGTTCATCCATGTTGTCATCTGCTTCAGGACTTCATTTCTTCTTACTACAGCATAATAGTCCACTATGTGAATACACCACAATTTGTTTATCCATTCATCAGGTGATGGACACCTGGGTTATTTCCAGCTTTTGGCAATCATGATAATGCCGCTATCAACATGAGTGTGCAGATGTCTGTTCATGACTCTGCTCTCAGTTCTTCTGGGTACATCCCTATTAAAGGTATTGACAAGTCACATGGCAAGTTTATATTCAACTCCCTTAAGAACTGCCAAACTGTCCTCCACAGTGGCTGTACAAGTCTCCATTCCCACCAACATTAAATAAGAGTTCCTATCTCTCCATAGCCTCTCTAACATTTACAGTTTCCTCACTTTTTGGTAGTGGCCAGTCTAATAGGCATGAAATAATATCTCATTGTAGTTTTGATTTGCATTTCCCTAATCGCTAGTGATGTTGAACATTTTTTCTTGTGTTTCTTTGCCATTTGTATTTCTTTTTTTTTAAGATTTATTTATTTATTTATCCTCCCCCTCCCCCCCATTGTTTTGCACTCACTGTCTGCTCTCTCTGTGTTCTTCTGTGTCTGCTTGTCTTCTGTCTAGGCAGCACCAGGAACCAATCCTGGGACCTTCCAGAGTAGAGAGAGGCTTCTCAATCTCTTGTGCCACCTCAGCTACCTGATCTGTTGCATCTGTCATTGTCTCTCATCTGTATCTCTTTTTGTTGTATCATCTTGCTGTGCCAGCTCTCTGTGTGGGCCCGCATTCCATGTGGGCCAGCACTCCTGCATGGGCCAGCACTCTGTGTGGGCCAGCACTCCTGTGTGGGCCAGCACTCTGCATGGGCCAGCTCTCCACTTGGGCCAGCTCGCTGCATGGCCAGCTTACTTATAACCAGGAGGCCCCAGGAATTGAACTCCAGACCTCCCATATAGTAGACAGGAGCTCAGTCACTAGAGCCCTGTATTTCTTCTTTGTACCATTGTGTTTTCAAATCTTTTGTCCATTTTTAATTGGGTAGTTTGTTTTCTTATTGTTGAGTTGTATGATCTCTTTGTATATCATGGATATTAAACCGTTATCAGATATGTGATTGCCAAATATTTTCTCCCATTGAATCGGCTACCTTTTCACCCTTTTGACAAAGTCCTTTGAGGTGCAAAATTGTTGAATTTTGAGTAGGTCCCATTTATCTATTTTTTCTTTTGTTACTTGTGCTTTGGGTGTAAGGTTTAAGAAACTACCACCTACCACAAGACCTTGAAGATGCTTTCCTACATTGTCTTCTAGGAGTTTTATGGTTGTTTTAATATTTAGGTCCTTGATCCATTTTGAGTTATTTTTTGTATAAGTTGTGAAATAGGGTTCTTCCCCTCTCATTTTTTTGGATATGGATATCCAGTTCTCCCAGCACCATTTATTTAATAGACTGTTCTAACCCAGGTGGGAGAGCTGATTACCTTGTTAAAAGTCACTCGACTATAGATGTGAGGGTCTATTTCTGAGTTCTTGATTCTGTTCCATTGGTCAATGCCTCTGTCTTCACGCTAGTACCATGCTGTTTTTACCACTGTAGCTTAATAATATGTTTTAAAGTCAGGAAGTTGGAGTCCTCCAATTTCATTCTTCTTTTTTAAGATCGTTTTGGCTCTTCAGGGGCACTTACCCTTCCAAATAAATTTGATAATTGGCTTTTCCACTTCTGCAAAAAAGGCTGTTGGGATTTGTATTGGGATTGCATTGAATCTGTAAATCAGTTTGGGTAGAATTGAAATCTTAATGATACTTAGTCTTCAAATCCATGAACATGGAATGTCCTTCCCTTTATTTAAGTCTTCTTTTGTTTCTTTCCTGTTTTGAAGTTTTGTAGTTTTCTGAATACAGGTCCTGTATGTCCTCGGTTAAGTTTATTCCTAAATGTTTGATTGTTTTATTTACTATTATAAAAGGAATTTTTTTTCTAATTTCCTCCTCAGATTGCACATCACTAGTGTATAGAAATGCTATTGGTTTTTGCATATTAATCTTGTATCCTGCCACTTTGCTGAACTCGTTTATTAGTTCTAGTAGCTTTGTTGTGGATTTTTCAGGATATTCTAGATATAGGATCATATCATCAATGAATAGTGATAGTTTTACTTTTTTCTTTCCTATTTGGGTGCCTTTTATTTCATTATCTAGCCTAATTGCTCTAGTTAGAGCCCCTAGCACAATATTGAATAACAATGGTGACAGTGGGCATCTTTGTCTTGTTCCTATTCTCAGCTGGAAAGTTTTCTGTCTTTCACCATTGAATATTGAATACAATGCTAGCTGTAGGTTTTTTTATATATGCACTCTACCATATTGAGAAAGCTTCCTCCTATTCCCATCTTTGGAGTTTTTTATCAAGAAAGTGTGATGTATTTTAAGAAAACTTCCTCCTATTAGTACCTTTTGGAGTTTTTTATCAAGAGAGTGTGATGTATTTTGTCAAATGCCTTTTCTGCATCAATTGAGAGGATCATGTGATTTTTTTCTTCTTCAATTTATCAATGTGCTTTATTACACTATTTGATTTTCTGGTGTTGAAACACCCTTGCATACCTGGGATAAAACCACTTGATCATGGTGTATAATTCTTTTAATGTGCTTTTGGATTTTGTTTGCAAGTATTTGGTTGAGGATTTTGCATCTACATTCATTAGAGAAATAGCTCTGTAATTTTCTTTTTATGTGAGTTACCTTTATCTGGTTTTGGTATTATGACTTTGTTGGCTTCATACAATGAGTTCGTTAGTGTTCTTCCTGTTCAATTTTTTGGGAGACCTTGAGCAAGAATGGTATAAGATCTACTTTGAATGATTAGTAAAATTCATCTGAAGCCATCTGGTCCCAGACTTTTCATCTTTGAAAGGTTTATGATGACTGCTTCAATCTCTTCATTTATGATTGGTTTGTTGAAGTCTTCTACTATTACCTCTAGGGGCAGTGTAGGTGGTTTTTGTGTTTCCAGGAATTTGTCAATCTCTACAATGTTTAATTTTTTGGCATACAGTTGTTCATAGTATCCCCTTATAATCTGTCCTATTTCTATGGGATCAGTGGTAATGTCTCCCATCTCATTTTCTGATTTCTTTCTTTCTTTCTTCTCTCTTTTTTTCTTTGTCAGTCTAGCTAAGTGTTTGTTGATTTTGTTGATCTTCATAAATAACTAACTTTTAGTTTTGTTGATTCTATTTTTTGTTGTTTTTGTTGTTCTCAATTTCATTTATTTCTGCTCTGATCTTTACTATTTCTTTCCTTTGACTTTGTTTGGGATTAGTTTGCTCTTCTTTTACTAATTCCTCCAGGTGTGCTGTTAGTTCTTCAATTTTAGCTCTTTCTGTAAACGTTGAGGGCTATACAATTCCCTCTCAGCATGGCCTTTGCAGTGTCCCATAGGTTTTGATATATTGTGTTCTCATTTTCATCGTCTCAAGATATTTGCTGAATTCTCTTGAAGTTTCTTTTTGACCCACTGATTTTTTAAGTGTGTTGTTTAATCTCCATATATTTATGAATTTCCCCCTTTTCCATCCATTATTGATTTCCAGCTTATTTCCATTATGATCAGAGAAAGTGTTTTGAATAATTTCATTATTTTTAAATTTATTGAGACTTGTCTTGTGATCCAACATACAGTCTATCTTGGAGAAGGATCCATGAGCACTTGAAAAGAAAGTATATCCTGCTGTATTGGGATGCAATGCTCTATAGATGTGTGTTAGGTCTAGTTCATTTATCATATTATTCAAGCTCTCCATTTCTTTATTTATCCACTGCCTAGATGTTCTGTCCAATGCTGAGAATAGTGTATTGAAGTTGCCTAGATGTTCTGTCCAATGCTGAGAATAGTGTATTGAAGTCTCCAACTATTATTGTAGAGACATTTATTTTTACCTTCAGTTTTGCCAGTATGTACCTCATGTATCTTGGGACACTCAGGTTAGATGCATAAGTATTTAGTATAGTTATTTCTTCTTGGTGAATTGCCCCTTTTATTAATATATAATAACCTTCATCATCCCTTATAAGAGTTTAGCATTTGAAATCTATTTTGTTCAATATTAAATTTGAACTCCAGCTCTATCATGGTTACTATTTGTGTGAAATACTTTTTTCCAGCCTTTCACTTTTAACCTGGTTGTGTATTGATGTCTTATTGACAACGTATAGACAGCTCATGTTTTTTAATCCATTCTATCAGTCTATGTCTTTTGATTGGTGAGTTCAATCCAATAACATTCAATGTTATTACTGTAGAGGCAATATGTACTCCATCCATTTTGTTCTACTCTCTGTTTTCATATCATTCTATTGTCTGTCTTCTTACCCTTTAGTTTACTCTTCTTAATAATCTTCAGTTCTGATCCTTCTCCAAATCTCTCGCCCTTGTTTTTTCCTTTCAGGCTGCAGCATCCCCTTTAGAATCTCTTGTAATACTGGTCTTTTGGTATCATATTCTATCAGGTTTGGTTTGTCTGAGAAGGCTTTGAACTCACCCTCATTTTTGAAGGAGAGTTTTGCTGGATATATAATTCTTGGCTGGCAGTTTTTCTTTTTCAGTACCTTAAATATGCCATACCACTTTCTTCTTGCCTCCATGATTTCTGATGAGAGTCTTAATCTTATTGAGGTTCCCTTTTATTTTATCCTTTACTTTACTCATGCTGCTTTCAGAATCCTCTCACTCTGATATTTTTTTTTATTCTGAATAGTAGGTTTCTCAGGGTAGGTCTATTTGGATTTATTCTCTTTGGGATGCATTGCCCTACTTGAATATTGATATTTATGTCTTTCATAAGGGTTGGGAAGTTTTCTGTTATTATTTCCTCAAATATTCTTTCTGCCCCTTTTCCATTCTCTCTCCTTCTAGGGCACCATTAACATAAATGTTTGTGCATTTTGCATTGTCATTGAATTCTCTGAGACTGTGTTCCATTTTTTCCATTCTCTTCTCTTTCTGTTCTCCTGTCTTTTCCAGTTCAGATGTTCTATCTTTGAAATCACTATGTCTGTCTTCAAAGCAATTCAAATCAGCTTTCATTTACCTCTAATGTATTTTTAATCTCATCCATCATGCCTTTCATTCCCATAAGATTTTTTACTCTTCTTTTCAGGCTTTCAAATTGTTCCTTATACTCACCCAGTGTCTTCTTAATATCCTTCATTTCTTTAGTCATATATTCTTTAAATTCTTTGAAATGACTTAGGAGAGTTGTGTGTTATCACTGATTGTCTCAAATCCTGTATCTCTTCAGGATATTTGGTTAATTACTTTGACTGGGCAATCTCTTCCTGTTTCTTAGTATGACTTGTAATTTTTTGCTGATGTCTGGTCATCTGAATTGGTGAATTTGCTCTGATGGCTAATTTCCCTCTTTTGCCTCCCCCCCTCCCCCCCCATAGCTCTTCTTTGATATTTGGTTCAACTTATTCTAAGTCTTTACAGTTCCCTCACTTAAGTTATCAAAATCAGGCCAGATTTTCTCCCCAGAGTAAGGATACAGAAAGGATCATGAACAGTTTTTGTCAATGCAGTTTCCAGACCAGCCAGCAGATTGCGCTCTTAAAAGCACTTTTCCACTGAGGTGTTTCAGTCTGGGCTTTCTTGTGGTCTTGTATTGAATCTCCAGAGTGGAAATTCAAAGCAAGCTCTGCTGACTGAATTCACTGAGGAAAAGCTCCCTGACTCCCCCTCCCTTTTCCCTTGATAAAGCTGACAGAGAGGAAGATGTCTGTTTGCTTCTCCATTGTCTCCAGTGAGCCAAAGGTTTTAACCCAGTTTAATATCTTGGGGATGGAGGAGGGGAGCTCTTCCCACCCACCACAAAGGTCTTGGTAACTCACATTTGTTGTTTTGACCTCTTTGTCTCTCTGTCCCTCACTCTCCTGGGAGTTGGACAGCACTGTACTGGTTTGGTGACCCCCCCAAAGTATATCCCTCAGAAAGCTTTTGGCTCTTTCTCCCTTGTCTTTGTGAGAGCATTGAGCTCTTCCTATTAGTCTGACGCCATCTTCCCACCCACAAACTGTTTTTGACTTAACAACAGGAATTTATTGGATCACAGTTTTGAGGTTAAAAGAATTCCAAATCAAGATACTGGTGAATCTTGATTTCTCCCAGAGTCTATAGCTTTCTGGTGCTGGCTGTTGGCAATCCTTGGGGTCCTTGTCTCGTATCTTTTCTCTGCCTCCTTTCAAATGGTGATATCTTCTCCTTGTAACTGCATTCTGGTTTCTGCTCACTTCCAGCTTCTTCCTGTGTGGCTTTCTCCAATGTCAGACTTATGGTTTCTTCTCTCTAGAAGGCCTACATTAATATGAATGAAGACTCACCCTGATTCAGTTGGGTCACATCTTAACTAAAATTAATATCTTCAATTGTTCACACTCACAGAAATGCAGATTAAGATTAAGGTTATGTCTCAGTTGGGGTAAGTACTTCAATCTACCACATACCTAGAGCACAGCCGTGTTGACACCTTAATTGAACAAAGCAAGGCCTGTGTCAATCTTCTAACTCACAAAAGTTTTTCCACTTAGTAAAATGAATTGTAAAATAATAAATTTAAAAGATAAACACGTACCCTCTGTTTTATCTTCCCTCCCTCCCTCTGTTGCTCTCTCTTTTACATGCATAATAGTCTCATAAGTCTGGTCTTTCTTTACCATCTAACAAAACATTTTTTATTTCCCTTCCTGGGCTTAAACTTCACTAAAAGGTAAATTGTCTGAGGACATTCCTCTGAACTTATTAACTACAGCTCTAATACTATGACAACTATTAGAAGTAGCAATAAGACAGTTGCTATATATTGACCTTTTACCATTTGCCAGCAGCATGATAGGCATTTTGCAAAAGTTATCTAGTGTAAATCTCACAACAAACTTTGGGATTGGTACTTTTTAGAGATCCAAAACCAAAAACCGAGGCTGTAATTAAACTGATAGAGCATTGGCATCCAGGAAGTCTGAGTTCAATAACTTCTTCCTGAACCCTTTTCTATGTGTCTTTTGTTTGATTTATGACCAATTCCTAGTGGGTAGAAATATAGGGACAAATATCAGGATGAATAGATCTGTACTGACTCTGGTATATATGACTATCAAATCCCAAAGAAATTACTCTTATCTTGTCCCATTTGAAGAAAAGAAAATGTGTCATTTAAATTTGATACTATTTAGATTTCCATCACCAAAGACTGGATATTCTGATTAAGGTGAAGATTTCCTCTTTTCATTTTCTTTCTTTTTTTTTTTTTTTAAGATTTATTTTATTTTATTACATATCTCCCCTTTCCCCCCGTTGCGGCGACGCGCCGAGACTTGGTCACTGCGCAGGCGCGGCTTTCCCCGCTTGTGGGCGGCTTCTGCTTCTATTCACGGCCGGGTCTTGCTTCAGTTCGCGGGTGGCTGGCTACGCTCCATTCACGGGCGACCTGCCCTGCCCGTGGCAGCTTTTGCCCTGTCCGTGGCAGCTTTTTGCCCTGCCCACGGCGGCTCTGGCCTGCCCATGGCGGCTTGCCATTCTCAAGGCGGTCTGCCTGCTAGGAGAGGTCCCCGGGAACCGAACCCGGGGCCTCCCATGTGGTGTGCCGGCGCCCTAACCACTGGGCTATCCAGCCGGCCCCCTCTTTTCATTTTCTATCCTACTCCATCACGCCTGCTTTTACCCTCTTACTAATGTGAAAAATATAATATTTAACATTTCATTTTATTTATCTGAAGACAATATAGACAGTTAATTTAAAATATATTGTGTTCTATGTTTTTAGTACCTGAAACACATTAGGTATTTTGTATATTTAGCACATTTGTCAGCAAAAGATTCTTTTACTTAATTTTCCCTATTTTTCTTCATATTTTAATATTTTTAATCATTCCAGTGTTTGCCAATTTTTACCTACTTGTCATCTACCTTCTGAATCTGATTAATCAAGTCTATAAAATCTTCCTAAATAGATTTTTTTCTTTCTGGTTTATGTTGTATATAATTGTCTACAGATACTATTTTTCTTGGACTCTTTTCTCATTTTCTCTACAAGTTTTAATGTGTTAATATCACTCAACCCATATTTTCATTTAGATAATATCCAATGATGTCAGCTGTTGCTGTATAAATTGTGTACAAGGCAGCTTGAAATGTGTTTTTATCATTGCTCCATGTGGCACTAGTTATAGTATTAAGAATTGCCCAGCTTCATTCAAATCTTCCTCCACAGAGCTTGATGGGGTACAGATCCCACCTTCCTGACATGAGTAAACAAAAATAAATAAATAAAAAAAAAAACAATTGCCATTTTTAGAAAATATGGAATAAAATAATAAATATCATATAAATTATATAAATATAATAAACAAAGTAAAAATAAATTATATAAATATTATTAATATCATCATTTTAATTATTGGTGGAAGCCATAAGACTCACATTGCCTATTGTTGGCTATGTCTCCAAGGCTGAGAAATACAAAGAGGTATTTAAAACTTTTACATGACCTCTCAATCAGCAGCCAACCACTACAGCAGATTCATGGAAAAAAGGGAATTACAGAGGAAGAGACCAGGCTAAAAATCCTTTCTAATATGTGAGACTTTAACCCTAAATTTCTGTCTGGAGCCTCTGACCCTAATGAGTTGATTAATCAGTGGTTCTCAAAGTGTGGGCTCGAGACCAACAATCTCAGGACCACCTGGGAAGTTGTTAAAAATGCGCAATCTCCAGATCCACCTCAGACTTCCTATGGTAAATGGAATTATACACTCAATTTAGACATGTTTTTAATCTGCATTCCTGTGGGCATGAACCTTCTGTAAAAAGGGTCTCTTGAAGATGTTATTTTTAGTTAAGGTGTGGCCAAATGAATGAAGTTTGAGTGTTAATCTGAATTATTGGAGTCCTTTATAAGCAGAAGAAATTCAGATGTAGTCAGAAGTCCATAGGGAGGACCTGGAAGCACAGACGTCAACAGAGCTGGAAGAGAAAGAGAGGCCGTAATTATATGAGGTGAGGCATAGCTATAAGCCAAGGAATCCCAAGGATCCCCAGAGGCCAACACCAAAATGTTACGGACATTGGAGAGAAAGCATTGCCTTGCTGACACCCTAGATTTTGGATTTCTCCTTGCCTTGAAAACCATGAGCCAAACTGGTTGTTTAGGCCAGCCCATTGTGTGGTAGTTGTTATAGCAGCTCAGGAAAACTAAGACAATTATTCTGGGGAAGGGACCCAGCAATCTGTGTTTCAACAGACCATCCAGGTGATTCTCAACATACTATACATACCATAGTTGGAGAACCACTGGATTAGATCATAGGAGACTTGGGAGGATTACTTTTGCAACCACTAGAGTGTAGTTAAGCAATTTTGATGATGCTTCCCTTTTCTCAAGACCCTACCCCACCTCTCTTGTCCTTTGCAGAGTAGAGTGACCTTCCATGGGAGGGAGGCACCCCTCTCAGGGGAAGCAAAAATAAAAAATAAAAAAGACATGCATAAGAAGGCCCCATACTCACAGACAGAAGTACTTTTCACTTCTTTTCACACTGAGAACCCTATTCCCTACACAATGGGTTAAGAGTGTCTTCAGAGCTGGTCCAGTTGGGCATGTGATGAGATCATGTGATTAGGTAGCCAATTTATGCATGCTAAATATCAGACAATTAAATTAGAATATGTTGCTAGTTAATACAGGTTTACACAGGTGATTGGGTCCAATCCCAAAAA
Source organism: Chaetophractus vellerosus (assembly GCA_004027955.1). NCBI lineage: Eukaryota > Metazoa > Chordata > Mammalia > Cingulata > Chlamyphoridae > Chaetophractus > Chaetophractus vellerosus. The sequence goes on from PVKH010001461.1 coordinate 30,066, forward strand.
AGAGTTATGACCTTCACTCAACAAACAAACAATCACCCTCACTGGTGCCAGTCTACTATCTTTCAGGAACTCTTCTGTGACTATCCATGACTCTCCTGATCCATGAAATTAGTATGTCTCTTCATTTATTTGAGTTTTCTTTAATATCTTTTAGCAGTGTTTCACAGTTTTCAGTCCATAGGTCTAGGGAAAGTTTAAAAATGTATCTGTAAGTATTTTATATTTCAGATGCTATTGGAAATGTTATCTTTCAAAATTTTATTTTCCAGTGTACAGAATTACAGTTGATTCTTGCATCTTCACTTTGTATCCTGAGATCATAGTAAATTCACTTAGTTTTAGTAGCTGTTTTGTAGATTCCATTAGAATTTTTTCCTGAGAATACAGGTTAATTTGTTTCCTCTC